>OW026520.1:87615700-87793200 GCA_932274085.1 Protocalliphora azurea
TAAACAAGTTTAAAAATCAGATAAGAAATGCGAAACGCAAATCGCAGAAGGCTTTCTGTAGCGGCGTAGAAAGCCACTCTGAGAACAGTCGGTTTCGTAAAATTCTGGCATCATTTCATCCAGAAACCATATGGCAGTTGGACAATAAGCGGTCAAGATGTCTTAATGGGTGCGCACTTTCCTGGCGGCCTACATTTAACGGAGTGCTCTGTGATTTCTTCAGAGGTCATCAATGATGTTCCCATTCCCATTGCCATATTTAAATATCCGGGTCCTGCTGGCATTATACCTGCTGACCTGCAGTGCAATGCAGATATAATAGTTTCCTGGCTAATTCGGATATACTCAGCATGCTTGTCATGTTCTTATATCCCTGAGTCATGGACTAGATGTACAGGGGGTAAGATCTCACTTACAAGACCAAAGAACTTCAGACCTATCAGTCTATCGTCCTTTCTCTTGAAGACACTGGAAAGGTTAATCGTCCTACACCTACGTAGAACGATCAACCCTTGCTATTATCATAGTTTTAACATGCCTATATGAAGAGCAAATCTGTTGAAAATGGATTAAAATCGCTCATAGGGTATATTGAAAAAGCTCTCGAGTATAAGGAATATGCATTAGTGGCCTTCCTTGATATAGAAGGGGTCTTTAATAATGTGACTCCGGAGGCAATAAAAATGTGTCTGGATAGACTGAACATGCATTAGTCGATCATCAGCCTCATATAGAGACTTTTAATCAATAGGGTTATAATATCCAACATGGGTACGTCTACCATATACAGGGTAGCAAATAGGGGTACTCCGCAAGGTGATGTTCCACTTCTCTGGAACATCACCGTTAACTCATTACTCAGGGAACTTGATTCACTGAAGTTTAAGACTGTCGCTCACGCGGACAATGTTGCGGTGGTTGTATCTGGAAAATACTGGATACTATGTCTGAATACTATGTCTCATCGCCTGCAAACTGCTATGGGTCTAACTAGCACATGGAGTACATTTAGTGGCCTCAGCGTAAATCCAGGAAGAACGGAACTTGTCTTCTTCTGTTGGAGATACAAGATTCCACCTTTCCCACTTCCACGCCTAAATGGTGTTGAACTAAAGTTGTCAGATAGTGCGAAGTAGAATTAAACTGGGCTCCAAACTGTCTTGGCTCCAGAATACACTGACCAGAACCTCAAAGGCCCTATATATGCAGGCCGGTATTGCCCTATAAATGTATAAGAAATTCATCGGTAAATCCTATGGAATAAATCTCAGGAATATGAAATTGCTCTTCGACACGGTGGTTAAGTCCATACTTGTAACATTATGGTGGAAGGCTATGGAGAAATTCAGCGCTTCGTACAACTCCATCAAAAGCCTTATTTGCTCTATTGAACTGGCTATCGGTGGATCTTATAGCCAAACAGATCGCCATTATGGCGGTGACAAGGCTTAGGACTATAGGTGTATGGAATGATAATGGATTCGGCCATGCGACCGTTCTGGAATTCCTTAATAGCATTCCTTGCAATATTGATTATTGTATTCCCATACCATTTCCTGGCAAAGACTTCTCAGCAAAAATCTCAACTGCTCCGGAATTAAGAGCTGGTTTAGTTGAGGTTTATACTGACTGGTTCAAATTTGCTGAATTTATGGGAAAAACATTTCCTTTAAATTGCCAGGTCACTCTAGTATTCTTCAAGCTGAGATCTCGTCCATAAAGAGGGCGGTGAACTGGTTAATGTACTATAGGGTATTCGGAGTGGATATCCAAATCTGTAAAGACAGTCAAGGCGCGATTAAATCGCTCTCGGGTGTCTTTTCGACATCCAGATTGGTGCATGAATGCCGGTCTGGGTTAGGGTTCATTCAAACACCCTAGGTAATCTTATTGCGGATGAACTAGCCAGAAATGGATCCTTTCTTCGATGTGAATATACACACCAACTGGTTGGAGTACCTCTTTCGGATTGCAGATTAATAACTCTGCGGAACTTTTCGAGGATTGCACAAGATTGATGGACAAATGAATTCAGATGCTCAGCCTCGAGGCAAATATAGTCCCATTATGATGAATCTCGATCTAACTTCATCATGAGACTACCTATGCATCAGCGTATGCTAGGAGACTAGAGCTCCCTTTTAACGATTTTGTAGAAGTTTTCGATATGAGGAAGAGGAGGAAACGGTGCAGCATCTTTTATGCCACTGTCCCACTCTTATTGAGATTAGAACTGCTAATTTTGGCAGTCAGTATATGCATATATTATCAAATATCTCTGATATTGACATCAGATGGACCAATTCTTTCATACATGCGTCGGGCTGGTTCTATTCGAGTTATGGATACATGAGTTAACAACACATGATCTCTCAGAGTTTCACAACGGGACCAAGTTGGTCCCAAGTGAGCTGTCTCCTCTTAATTACACAGCCGCCCACCTAACCTAACCTATTCATATTGAAAAATATAATAAGATGGATGTCAGCAATTTTCAGCAATCAGCAAATTTATTCAGAAAAACAACTAAACAATATGTATTCGGTCAAGTCCGATCATTTGATACCCTACACTATGCATTTCTGATATTTTTGGAAGGGGTCTTTCAAAGGATCTATGGTCAATTGTCGATCGGTTCTTATTATATTTTATGGTGTAATTTATATTTCTGTAAAACATATGTATGTATAAGTGATATTATCATTTATATGGTATTTATTATGCGCTTGATTCCCGAAAAAAGGCTAAATATGGGGGCTATGATCAATTATTTACCGACAGTTATAAAACTTTGTACTAGGTTTTCTACTCATATGCTAGGATTTATATGAGACTTATAAATTTTAAAATGATGTTCTTATATGGGAGCCATGGTCAGTTTTCTACCGATTTATGTTTATCCGAATTTTAATAAATTCATGATCAATATAAAGCACTTGCAATTATCCATTACTACTATTGTTCTATACAAATATATCGATATAAAACCTTATTCTATTTTAAACTATTTTCAGTTGCAAAATTTGGCATGTTCTGATCCAAATTTTTTAGTGATACGATGCTTAATAAATCTTACCAAATATCTAAAAAAGGCAATAAAACGATAGAGTTTTATGATTTTATGAAGTTTTTATCTTTTTCCGTAAAATTGGTTTATACGACCTTATACGCGTCCATGCTTCAAATGTAAAGTATTTTATTACTAAATGTCAAAGTTGAATTTAACACAATGACGTTGATAAAACTGTCAATCGAAATAGAATTTTACGGGAACAAAAATATGACAAGATGGATTTTAAATAAATTGATGTATTTTATTATAATAAGGGCTATTTTCTAATTCATAAAAGCAATAAAGGTGAAAATTTTCGAATAACAAAGATTTGGAAATTTAAAATATTGGGTCATATAAAGACTATCCGCCATTTTTGTCCACTATATGTTGATGTCCATATATCGGGAAAGACTAATTCGATTGTTGTAACGTGGAAATAGTACCCTCAATACTACTATTTTCACATACATATTTCTTAATATATTAATTTATGAAATTACTTCCATTTCTTCCTTTTCTTTACTATTTTATTTATGTATTTTTAATTATTTTTCTTTTTCATACTAATATGTTGAATATTTTATTAGTAATAGGTAATTACTAATTATTAGTAATAGGTAATTATATTGAGCGGGCGCTCAATGTAATGTACTGTAAATACTGCATACACACCCACACAAATGTGTAACAACTGATTTAGTTGATATTGCTTAATGGTCAAAAAGCAATATAATTCTCATTTAGTTGATAGATGACTAAGTTTAAGTAAACAAAGTTTGATTACAGTCGGGGCAATTCAAACAAGACAAGAATCTGCCATATAAGTATCAAAGATTATTTTATATAATCGGAGAGCCGACTAGATTTTGCGAAAGTAAAATTTAGTCGTATTTTGAACGCTCAACTTCGGTTGGGTCCCTTAAATAAATTTTACACGAGTGACTTCGGTTATTCGTTCTCACGAGTGACTTCGGTTGTTCGTTCTCAGGAGTGACTTCGGTTGTTCGTTCTCAGGAGTGACTTCGGTTGTTCGTTCTCACGAGTGACTTCGGTTCCTTAGTAGAATATTAACCCGTAGAATTGCATGGTAATAGTAGTTGAGAAGTAGCTAGATATTAGCTTTAAGAAGCCATTGTACGTATTGTAGAAAAAGATACGATCTTCGATTCCCGAAGTTGCCACCAGTACCAGAAACCGATCCAGCCGAATACCCGAACCCGATTGACAGCTGAGAGTGTCGAAGGCGAACGAACGACGCCGATCTTAATTCTACTACCGAGCCAAAAACTTCGGACCCGACGCTGCCACATGAACCAGAAACCGATCCTGCCGTAAACCCGAACCAGTTTGACAGCCGAGTGTGTCGAAGCCGAAAGCTCAGAGCCGATTCTACTCCTGACCGAAGCCGAACATACGACGTCGATCTTAATTCTACTACGGAACCAAGAACCTTCGATTCCCGAAGCTGCCACCTGAACCAGAAACCGATCCCGCCGTACACCCGAACCAGTTTGACAGCCGAGTGTGTCGAAGCCTAAAGTTCAAAGTCGAAGCTAAGAGTGTCGAAGCCGAAAGTTCAAAGTCGAATAGCTGAGCCGAGCCTATTACAAGCCAATTAACCGAGCCGAGCTTCTATAAGCTGAATGACCGAAACCAACATAATCTAAGCCGATCAACCGTACCGATATTAACATACGCCGAAGAGCCGAATTAAGCCTGGTTAAAGAAGGAAGTGAAGAAAACATTTATTAAGCCGGTGGTATCCGAATTGGAGTTATAGAAATTATTCTCTCGTAATATCTTTATATTTTGTACTTGAAATATTCTTGACGTATTCATTAAAGAAACTATTATTATTTTAACCCCCCAGAAAGGGTAAAACAAACGTCTTATTACTTAAGGTTTGTGGATCCGTAAGTAGACCCTGGAGGCGACTAAGTTACCTCAGCCGACGACAAAACCACGTTATATTGTGTCAAACAAACACGTGTTTAAAAGGTGCCTTTTCAGGTTAACTTTTTAGATGATGACAGTTCTTTATTTCGTCGCCTGTGTAAAAAGTTATATTAATTTTAAAATTAGTGAGAAATCTGAAGAAATACACTATGTAGTGCTTTTTTACCATAAAAATGAAATTTCGATGTTAAAGATAAACCAGTCACTGGAAAAGTGGATGAAATTTTGCAACTGGTCGAGCAAGACCAGTACACAAACTGTCAGGATATAGCGGAGGCTCTAAACATCAGCCAAATGATAGTTTGGAATCATTTGAAAAAGGCTAGCTACTAAAAAAAGCTTGATGTTTGGATATCACATGAATTATCACTAATTAATTTGATTGACAAAATTACCATCAGTGAAACGCTGCCGAAACGCAAGGAAATCGAACCATTTTTAAAGCGGAAAAATTTGTTATTACAAGGATATTAAGCGAAAAAATCATGGTCAAAGGTAGGAGACCCTCTACAAACGACTTCAAAGCCTAGTTTGACAGCAAACAAGGTTATGTTGATGTTTGGTGAGATTGGAAGGGAATTATCCACTATGATAATTTATTTTTTCGTTTTCTTTATTGATAAAAATTACAGTAAACTCACTTTTTATCAGATTTTATGATATAATTTTAAGTGTTCCACGAAAATCATTTCCTTGGTTTTCAATAGTGCTGTATCTTATAAAGGACAAATAAAGCATTGTTCCAAAAATTATTCTTAAAATCGATCGTAATTCACCACAACTTTCAAACCGTTCGATTTGAAAACCATTACATACCTGACTGTCTCACTTATGGCACTGTCTTCAATAAAATCATTTTTTTCGTAAAAAGTGATAACTTTGCAAACACATAATTTTTGTTTTTATAATTTTTAAACTTTATATTAATGTTTAAGTCAACATAAATATTAAAAAGCATTTTAAATTATTTTTTTGTTTTATTTGGAGGTTAAAAATGCTGATTTTTATAAACCTTCTGAATTAACAAAAGCTGAAAAAATTGTGACCAGTATGACTTTACCATTTTATTTTATGTGGCTATTAAGGAAATAATAAGGCACCCTTTGGTACTGAGCAGAATATTTATTACAGTGCCAATTTTTATTACCAATATGAAAAATATAAACTTTTTTAATATTAAAAAAATAATGAAAGAAAATTTCAAATGGTTTTAGAAATTGCATTCGGTGCGGAAGCTTTTTTCATCGAAATAACTTTTGAAAACGGATTTTAGTATCAGTAAAACATGGGCTATGACGTGGTACCCTATTTTTCTTTTATTTTTTTTTCTATTTTTTTTTTTTTTTTTTTTTTTTTTTTTGTAAAATAAAATTAAAATTAAAAGCTGTTTTTTGCCTATCAAACAAAACATTGTAGTACCACATTTTCTTTACTTTCACATCATACTCGACATAATCATGTTCGAATAAAATAGAATATGTAGGCAGTGATCTCTTTTAAAGAACACAGACGAATAACAAGAAGTTAATTGACAATTTTGTTGTTCTTACATATATGTACTACACGTTTACCCTACCCGCGATCGTTAAAAAAGTTGACGCACCAAACGCGATGAAAATTTTTTATAAATATTATTTTGGTATCAAAGAATTTATATTTTCCGCCAAATTACTTAAGTTTTCAACAATTTCAGTGTCTTCTTTGATATTAAATAATTTTACAAACATGTTCTGGGCAATTTCTGTGAAATCGCGATGTTATTATAAAACTTATATACATTTTTTTTAAATTATTTTATATATTTTTCTTGAATTGTTAAATTTCTTAACATTTTATGATACAAATTTAAATGCAAAATCATTTCCTACCAATTTGGCAGAAATAAAAAATAAAAATAAAAAATAAAAATAAAATATGTGCAAAAATCTGTTAAATGTGTTTCAATTGAGATTTTCGTATTTTATTCGATAACCGATAAGTCTCAATATTTTTCATATTTAGATGAAAGAGGAATATAAAATAAAAGGATTTTGATCCAAACCTAATAAATAAGTTCTACCATTTAAATAATTAGAGCTTTATATAAAAATATTTTAAAATAAAAATATTAAAAAAAGATACAAAAGCATTTTAGAAATCACGATCAGTGCTTGAAGTTTTTTGTCCAAATTGATTAAAAAGTTCAATTACTACTGGTTACAAGGTGGTGCTATGGTATTTTCAGGTCCAAAAAAAGTGTACACCAGGAAACTAAATTTAACAAAAAATCGGGATACGCCTTTTCTATATTAAGCCAACGATATACAAATATATTTATACAGATCTCTAGTATGTATATTTTATATTAGTGTGCTAAAAATGAAAGTATTCTCCGGTTTGTAAAGAAATCCTTCTTTAAACAAACATACTTTTTGTGGAAACCGGTGCTAAATAGAAGATATCAAACATGCAGTACCAGGTAACAGGCAAGGTTCGGGAAAACTTCAATCTGATTCTGTTGCAGCTTTGGATGTGGAAAAGGGTTACAAAATAAGAAAATATTATGAATAACACGCGGACTTAACAGGACTAGAGGAGACTTACATAGCTAAGAAAGCTGAACAAAAGAAGATAAAGCCAAAAAAATGTCCACGGACATCACTTTATTTTCATTTACTGATAGGCATCTTATCAAGAAACATAGGCAGTGTTGTAAAATTCAAAACAATTTATTATGGATCTACAGTTATCATTAAAACTGCAGGCAAAGGATGTCGTCACCCCGGAACTGGTCTAATAGAAATAAATTATGTAGGTATATACTTATCAAACAGGATATCATTTGTAAACATATCCCAAATTATTCAACTGTCTTATCACCCACTAGATTAATGTTAACTATTAATAAACAGTTATTTAATATTTTAAAATTTTTATTTTGAAAAAAAGTACATATTAGTTATATGTATAGTATTATCCAATTGTATAAATATTATAGGTTACATTATGTTTATTTCAATATAAAAAACATCAAATATATGTATGTATATAGTTTTGTATGTAAAATGTAAATAATTTAAAAAATTATTTTTAAAATAGAACCCTGTAACCCAGATTAATGTGTTGAGTGTATATATAGTGTTGTATATATAAAGAAAAATATATGTCTATTAATATAAAATTTTTATTATTGTCTATTACAAAACATTTTACAAAAGTTTTAACAATTTTTAATTGTTAATTGGAAAAATAAACATTTAAAGGCACTTAATTTACATAAGTTTCATCATAATTTTTAAGAAAATAAAAATATTTATTTTGAAAAGAATAGTTATTGTAGTTCTAATAGTAATAATAAATGTGCTACAAGAAAAAAGGATTTACTTAAAAAATATAAATTAAATAAATACAACAAGAAAAAAGTAAAGGCAAACACATTATAGATACAAATCTAAGAGTTACATAAAAAATGCAACTTAAAATATGAAACAATAAAGAAAATTTTTCAAAAATATATTATAGCATAATATGTTTATTTAAAGTTAAAAAATAAAAATACTTTTCGATTAAAGCGCTTTGAAGAAATAAACAAATAGAACAACACAAAATAGAAAAAAAAGAATACTAGCAGTTGAAAATCTAAGTTTTTGTTTTTATAAACTTAAAATAAGACTAAGTAGCTTAAATAAACACATATGTTTACTTAAGAAACAAACAAAAAAAAAATACTTAAACTGGTGTTAGACAACAATAAAAAAATGTATAAATAAAATAAATTACAGTATAGTTTGATGTGCGCACAGAAGACAATTAAAAAAATATAATAAAAATACTATAGTATTCAATTTATGTATCTATATATCGCTTCGTTGTTTGTTAAAGGTTTGAAACAGGCACCCATAAAATTTTATCTTGTTCCTTGTCAACTGCATCTTTAATTTGGGTACACATATGTTTTATGCTAACACCCGGTATAACGGCTGTAAAAAGTACATGAGTAAACGAAAAAGTATTCAAATAGACTTAAAGCATCTATTAAACGTACCCGATATATACTGCTTATAATCACTTTCTAATTTGAGTGCTCGCTCGTACATTTCCTTAGCTGCCTTGGCTGATATTTTATCAGTGCCAAAGTCCCGAATTTCCCGTATTTGTTTAGCCGATTTAAAACGTAAAAGTAAAACAATAGGATAAATCTGTAAACGCTGTAAGCGTTCTACAGCTGATATGGATATATCGAGTATACAATGACGACGATCCTAAATATTTGCGTTAAAATAGGGTTAAATCTTTTAGGAATTTAATTAGATTTATAGGTTGGTCTTACGTTCTTGCATGCATTATTAATTGTTTCCACCGTAGTACATTCAAACTTATTGCCTCGCCTGCGATAATCAACGAATATATTTTGTTGTAGTCCCTCTTCCATAGCATCTTGCGAACAATCCATTGCCGTTACTTCACAAAATTTAAAGAGATTTGAAAAATCTATAGTTAAACGTTCCATAACACATTCAGATAATGGTCCTATTATTAAAACAGGTCGTCGAACGGGAGCTGAAAATAAAATGGGATTGAAAAAACCTAGTATTGAGTGAATGAATATGTCGAATACAACAAATGACATAATGAAAACAAAGAACATACAGTAGCGAGTATCATTCGAATGAATATAGACAATTGGATCTAAAATTGTTATGTATAAAAATACCAGAGTATTATTTATAATACTAAATTAAATACTTTGCCATAAGCTGGGTAACCAGAAATATGCAAAATCTTATTTTTTCCTGGGTTTCAAACTGTTAGTTACTTATTTGTTTCAGACAACTTTAAGAATTTTGGCATCGATTTGTTACAACATATTTTGGTCTTAACAGCACATTTAGTAATTAAAATTACACATGTTTCCATATTTTATACTCAAGAGCATAATTTTACACCCAACAGAATTTTTTACATAATTTGCCATTAGAGAAATGTTCTTTTTTTCTGTCACATACATGTTTCAAATCGGATTCCCTAGTAATTTTCATATTACACACATATATTAATATAAATTATATAATTTCCTGATACAATGTATTGGTTTTGAAGGCTTTTAAGTTCAAAAAGAAAATATTTTTTAGCAATTGCTAATAAAAATCAAGTTACTTTAAGCATGAATTGTATATAATTTAAAATATTTTAAGAGCATATTTTCTTTAATTTTATGAGCATATTTTCTTATTTTATGATCATTTTTTATGTGCATAAGACTGGTCATTATCCTTGTTCTCAAACAAGTTTTTTAAGAAATGCTTGATTTAATTATACTTACAGATTTATGCATTTTTGGACCAAATTTGATTATAAAGCATTATTTGCACTTTAATAATTTAATCAAGTAATTTAATACTATAAAGATTTTGTAGCATAATTAATACTTACAATCTAAACGTTCAACCCGTTGATAACTTAAAATTCCACCATCATCATTAAGAATGCCTGAGTCAGGAAAGTAACTTAATTGTGTGTTACTAAAACTAGCGATTTCGGTTGAATCTCTCGATGAGCTACGTTGGTGTTTTTTGCGACGAAAAAATGAACGACGTGTAGAGGTGCTTCCTCGACGGGCCGTACTGCCGCCTTCACATTCTACCACCTCTGCTGCTCGTAATTCTTCTTCCACTCTACAAAAAAAAAAAAAAAAAAAAAAAACACATAAAGTAAAGTGTATAAATAATCTCAAAAAACTTACTTCATTTGTGAAGGTATGATGCCACATTCTTTGCGATAACCTTTGCCATCCAATTTCCAAGCACGCCATAAACCAAAAGTTCCATTAAAAACCGTATTGTCAACATAGAGGACTTCATCTTTAACAAATCGCAAATCACCTTCATTTAATTCCCCGGTACGATCAAACCCCACTCGTATATAAAAAGAATCACCCGATTTATCCTTGATTTGCTTTAATTCTATTTATAGGAGATAGATAGATAAATAAAAAAGTATTTCAAAACTATGTAAAACTATTTCAAAAATAAATAAAGTATACCTACTTTTTAATTTATTTTGCACCAACATCGTTACAGTATCGGTTAATTTCGATATTTCATTAGCAGCCTGTTCAGCAGTAACACAACGTAAATCCACACCATTATATTCTAATATTTGATCGCCTTTACGTACACCTGCACGATCTGAAGGTGATCCCGGATGAACATCGTGTACAAATATTCCCACTTTATTACCGCCGAAAAGTTTTATACCCGGGTTTTTTGACTTATCCATGTGGAGTGTTACATAACGCGGCTCTTCTTCGTATGGCAGTGTTGAAGTGGTCGAGGCCGTAGTTGTTGTGGTAGCGTTTGATGATGGTATATCTTGACTACTACTTATATCGGATTGATTTTCCAAACTATCAGCGAAGCTTTGATCTTTAATAGATTTTTGTGAAATCATTGAAGATGATTGGGGCATTATTGCACTTTGTGTCATTGAATTGGATGGTGTGGATGCGGGCATTGGCATTGGTGGCAAAGAGGCCATCATGGGACGTATGGGTGGTCGCGGTGAGTTACGTGGAGTTGGTGATCCCGAATGATTGACCGGAGATTCAGGTTCTAAATTGTGAGTGCCTTCATATTCAGTTGAGTGAAACTCTGTAAATCAAATTAATAATTTATTAAATCAAAAAATTTACCAACAAAAAGAAATTAATCTAATTCTAACACAACTTGTTTGTTATACTCACTTTCCGGATTATATTGCACCAACATAGTTATTGAGTTACCACATTGACGCAACACATTAGCTGCTATATCATTTGTAGCCGAGCGCATGTTCAAACCGCATACTTCTAAGAGTTGATCGCCTACCTGAAGACCAGCACGAGTGGCAATACTTTTGTCGGCTACAGTTGATACAAAAATACCGCCTCCATTATTATTACATTGTATTGTAATACCAAGCGATTTATCGCTCTTTTCAATCGTGACTCTTCTAAGATCTCCAGGGCATAAAAAATCCGACGGCACATTCGAATTGCGTTTACTGCCACCGTGCGACAACACTTCAACATGAACCTGTGGCATGGGCGAACCACGACCACTATTTCCACCATTAGCGGCTACATTTGTTAGAGCACTGTGATGATGATGTGACATAATACCACCACCGCCTCCAGCCGCATATGGCGCTACGGATGTGGACATTAGACCTGAAGGATTATTTCCCGAGGCATAATGATGATCAATGGAACCAGAACTATTTTTAACACCGCTATTTTTACTAGCTACACTTGGATTAGAGGGTATGCGTAAACGCTGATGGTCTTTTTTGCGAGGAAAAGTACCGCCCTCATAAATAACGCCTTGACCTGATGACGATGGGATACTAGGTAGAGGATGGTAGTTATTGTGGTTGGGTATATTAGGCGGGTAGTCGTTTAAGTAATGGGGATGTGTTTGTTGATGATGTTGATTGTGTGCTGAAGAGTTCATATAGTCCATATCGAATTTATCCACCGATGAAGTAGGTATACCAATCGATGAATCTAAATGATGGGGATGAGCATTTGATGTTGAACCAACGCTTCCAGGGTGTAGGGGTGGTGGCGAAGGCAAAGTTAAAGGACTAGAGTGGCGTATAGGTCTCATAGCTGAATGTGTTGATTGGGTAAAGGAGGGAAACAAGGGCATATGTCTAGAGGGTGGCCCATTGTTCGAAGAGTGAAAGAGACCTCCGCCGCTTGTTATACCCGAAGCAATACTTTCACTGTCGCTGGGATATTTCGACACATTTTTTGATGCCGATCCAGGAGCCGATTGTGGCATGGGAATACCACGCTTTGGATAGTTGGCAAGCACAGCATATTCGCTTATTGGCGGACTTTTGGTAGAGAGTATAGAATCTATTGAATTTTGAGATTTTAACGAAATCATATCCAAAGAATTTTGTTGCTGTTGATTCGAAGAATTTGAACGCATAAAATTCGTAGAATGAGGCGGGGGTTGGGGTGGTTGTAGCGGTACAAACAGAGCTGGATGAGGTGCAGATTTGTTATTAGGTGACGTATTATTATGAAACATGTCAAATAAATGTTGCTTGCGCGATATTAAATCCCCACCTACAATCATTTGCTGCTGCTGTTGTGTGTTGTGTTGTCCGTTATTGATGACCTGCTGTTGGGCTTGTTGTCCCGTAGTTTTATAAAGTTCTGTGGGTGTGATGTTTAGAGAATAACGATTTTGATAGTTGTGATTTTGTATTCTTGGATTGCCATATTTATCCGTCTGCTTTGGCCGCATATTGGGAGCAGCTGCCATTATAGGATTAGGTCGTTGCAAGGGTTTCGATTGTTCCATAACCAAAGGCTCCGATTCCATGCCGGATGACGTGGCATAGACCGAGTGTCTCATATAGTTATTAACATTGTAGTTGTTGTTACCATTTCCAGGTGAAGAATTTGAATTTTGAAACAACACAGATGCTGGAATAGGATTTGAATTTCTATTGGGGTTGTGTTTAACGTTGGAGCCCACTATTCCATTGCGTATATGAGCCTGAGGTTTATTTTGCGCTGGTGGCAAAGGAGGTGGTGGAGCCTCATCAGAATCTACACGTTCGTCATCTTTGTCAACATTAATGGGTCCTGCTGTGAACAGAGACAATGGGGCACGTTTCTTTTCCCGCTGCACTATAGTACCAGTGGGATTTTCCTGAGAAGCTTGCAGTATATTAGTTCTGGGCCAGGTACCCATACTTTTTGCGGCAGCTTCTTTTTCCTTTTTCTTACTTTTATTACGTTTAAAAAGATTTTCTTTACTTTTTTCTGAAGAATTTTCACTTAATACTGAATCTAAGGCCGCCAAAGCATCGTGTTCTTGGGCAAAATGATCACCATCGGAACCCGGTTTGGAAATGTGTATCTTTTCTTTAAACTTGCTTAACATTTCAGCTATTTTTGAGGGATGTTTTGTGCCAGTTACACGGTGCATAGAATCTATTGAATCTGTTTGTGCTGCCGAGGTAGTCATTCTCCTCTGGGTTTCCGAATTAGTAGAGTCTTGAACATTCTTTAAAGCAAATATCGTTATAGATTCATTACGATCGTCATTCAAAATGGACATAACATCTTCCACAGATTGCATTCCCTCCATGGATTTGTTATTGATCGATAGTATTCTATCACCAGGCTCAAGTTCAGGTTCAAATGCGGCCAACGAATTGGGTTCGATTTTCGAAATAAACACACCGGTATCTAAGTGAAGACCATGATTTGGATTTTGTTGCAAATTCAAGTGAACTGTATAGAAATGTCTTTTGCTCTGGCGCGTACGGGATACTAAAAGATTGCAACGTGGAGCCGAGGAACGGATTTCATCAATTAACATGCGTTTACTGAGACCCTGGCAGTCCAAATTATTTACCTTAACTATAACGTCATTTATTTTCAGTTTGCCAAAAGCCGGAGAAACATTTGTAACGCCACAGACCAATTGTCTTTGTTGGCTATCATCTATGATAATGCCAATATCGCAATCAGCATGATAATTGGTTAACTCAATTTCCATAATGTCCTCAGCCTCGTAAGTGCTCATGCGGAAGCTACGACGTGAAGATGAATCATTGTTTTGGTTTTGTTCCAACTGCTCCTTGAGAACATCGATTTTTCTTTGAGCTTCATCTTTTTGTTTCTTAATTTTTTCACTATCCCTTATGGCCGACAGTAAATCCGAGATGGCTTTATCACGTTCTTTGCGTAAATTATCACACAATGTTTTTACCGAATCTCTTTCTTGCACAATTTTCTCTCTCTGCGATATGGCCCAATCTCTTACCCTCTTGGCTTCTTCGGTGTCTTGGGCAGCTCGATCAACTTCAGCATGAGCTTTTTCTAAACTCTTACGCAATTTTTCGATTTCTTTGAAATCATCCTTGCTGTCGGAGAATTCCTTTGACCAAGTACTTTCTCTTGACTTCAGCAGGTCCCTCTTTTTCAAATCTGCAATTGTTTGTTGTAAAGCTTTTAACTCACTTTTATACATAATTTCATCTTTTTTATATTGCTCAAGTTCTTTATTTGCTGCCGCCAAATCATCTGACATTTTTTGGTGTTCCTGCAAGACATTGTCTTTCTCTGACAACAACTGATTTAATTCCTCTTCTATGCGACCTTTTTGCATAGTTATCATTAACATTTTGTTGGATTCTGCAGCCAGTAAACTTTTCAACTTTTGATTCTCCTTCTCCATAATTTCACGCTGCAATTGGAATTGCTCCCTTTGCATATTGAATTGATCGCGAGCATCACAAAAGAATTTTCTTTCCTTATCGAAATCCATTAAAGCAGCACTATAATTCTTTTTATACTTTTCCTTCTCCTTTAACAAATCATTATTACGCTCAGTGCTTAAAATTAACTCTTCCTTAAGTTGTTCATTTTTCGGACATGTACCATCACATTTTCCCACGGCCGTTCCATTACCTCCAGCTCCTCCCCTACTACTACCGCCATCATTATAATCACAATAATATGAATTGGCATTTCTTTCTGTTTGCGGATTTGTGCTCTCATTCTCCAAACGCATTAGTTTTCTTTCCAACATTGAATTTTGTTGTTTTAATCGAACATTCTCTGCAGCTACGTCCGTTAGTTTGTTACGTTCAGAACTTTTTATTTGATTCATAGCTGCATTATATTGTTCTTGATAAAATGCCAGCTGATTTTCTAGATTATCACATCTTCGCACCGTGTCAGCGTGTTGATGCCGCATAGTTTTCAATTCCATTAGTGCAGCATCATATTGTATTTTAATGGTGTCATAAATTTTTGGATTACCAGATCCACCACCACTGCTATTGCCATTATTGGTATTGTTATTCATGTTGCCTGCTGTTGTACTACCACTAGAGTTCGACGGTGGCCGTAGCGTTCGATCGTAATCGGCATATTCAGTACTTTCTTCTGAAAAGGTAAAGAAAAATTTAAATTATTAAACTTAATTTATAAAAACTTTATTTTTATATTTAATTGTAAGCAACATTTACAAGTTTTATTCCGAATTTAAGGGAAAGTTATTGAATTGTGACTAAAACCTATAAGTCTTTCTAATACAATAAGTAAAATATATATTAATTCTTCATAAAATTCTTCGAATCAGCAAAGTTCCAAACTGTGCAGTAATAGCATATAGATATATATTATTAGCTCTCTTTGAATGTTTTGTTAAAAATAATTAAAAATTAATATTATGAGAAGACGAAAAATTTTGTGTCTTCTGTAAAATCGGATATATACACATGTACAAAATAATTTGGTATGCAAAATCTAGTGATAATAGAGACCAATATTGTGAATCAATGTTATCATCCCGAATAGGACTATTTGGGGGAAAATTTACTGTTATGAATATAGAAATAGTATGCAGACGTAGTCAAAAATATTGTTAGTATTGGACAAACAAATATATACAAGTATTTGTTTGCCCAGATGAACTACTATTAATGATCTATGGTAAAATCAATTTTTAAAAAATTTTTTACTAAAAAAAGTCATTTTTAAAACGTTTACCTTCTTGACTACTAGTACTGGTTAAAGAGAGATCACCTGAAGCCATTTTAGCCATCACATCATTTAGTTTATATTAACAATTCACTCGAAAAAAAATCTGAAAAGAAATTACATTAATTAATTTAATTGTATAATTGAATTAGATAAATTGAAACGTTTATATAATGCAAAAACATTGAAAGATATGGTAAGGTAGCAATGACCTACATAATGAAATATCAAAATAAATACATACATAAATACATACAGAGCCAGACAAAACTAACTGAACAAAAGTTACTTTTTAATTAATTTTGGTATAACGCATTTTTTTCTTGGTTAAAAAAAAAAATATTGTTAAAATAAAAAATTGAGCACCAATTAGCATAATAGCAGAAATATATTTTTTATATTCATAAAATTAATAAGAATATTAAATAAACTCAAAAGTAAAAAATTGCGCGACAAAACTAACTGAACAAACTATTGAGTTTAATCAGTGACGATCCCTTGGCTTTTGATCACTTCAGAGAATCATTTAGGCTTAGGAAATAAACAAATAGGCTTTTATATTATTAGCATTGACATTGCTGTACATTACACAGGAGAGTCTTTCTAGGCCTACCCCGACCTCTTTCCAATTGCTTTTTTGTTTAACTTTTAAATAGTCTTGAAATCATGGGAATGTGTTGTCTTGTCCATGACGGTTACGACTTGTTGATGTAACCAAATTTTCATTAATTTTAAAATTAATTTTGGTTTCTTATCATGTTCAAGGGGCCTGTGTTTTATCTCTGGTGCGTAAATTACTGCAGAATTTTTGGACACATTTATTATACCATTAGTCAGTATAGAGAAGGCATATGTTAATAAAGGTGCTGATTAACACTTTTCATTTCATCCAAATTGCTCACATTAACTTCGATTGACCAGAGAAAAAAACTGTGTTCTATTGATTTCCAGTACAGTGGGAGTCCTCTCGCCCAAACTCATTCGAGGTTTTTTATTTTTCTTGGAAATAGATGTTTTTTTCAGACCTGTAGAATTTTTACTTCGATCTTAACAGTTCTTTTAATTCTCGATTTGAGATCACCGTCTGTCCGTATGTTGAAAGCAGGATAGGGCTCGGGGCGGACATTTTTGGCTCAAATATTTGTTTCGGCCGGTATCTTCAACGAAATTTTGCACAAATAGTTCAAGAACAAATGTAAACTATGAAACAAAAAATGGGCGTGGTCCTCCCACTTTACCGTCCACCTTTCATATAAGGCGACATTTCACAAAATTGCAGATGGTGTGTATATTTCACCAAGCCGAATATAACATTATCACTTGTTAACTTCAAAATGAACAAAAATCCTTTAGTTCACTTTTTGCAAAAAAAAAAAAAAATATTTTTTTTTTTTTTGCACTATTTTTGATCATTTGCAAAATTTCTTCATAAAATAATATCAAATATGGTGTCTCCTACTGAATATTTTTGCAGAATGGGAATTTTTTTTTTTTTTTTTTTTTTTGATGTTTCGACAAAAACAAATTTTGTTCAGTTTGTTTTGTCGTGCTTTATTAAGAGTTGCGTCAATACTTAATAAAATTTTATATTATATAGGCAGAAAAAAATGTAATAATTTATATATTTTTTATTTTTATTTAGAGCGGAAATCAACCTTTATATGGAAGTAAATATTTTTATAAAAAATACTACTCTGCTTATACAAAAACAATATTCTAAATATAAAATTATTAATTAACTAATAAAGAAGTAGATATCAATTTAAAAAAATATATGTTGATGAAAAGCAACAAATATTTAATTATTGATATTAGAACATAATTTTACAATACACACTGGTCAAAAATCTATTTTTTTTTGCAGAAATTCTAAAATAATAATTTAAAGAATTGTAAAAAGTGAATGTAATTTATAAATTGTTACACAAAATCTAGTGAAGAACATGTATTAAGAAATATAATGTGGCAACGTTGATAATCAGACAAGACACTAAAGCTAGCAGTTTAATATTATTATTATTATTAACATTATTTTTAACATTTTTATTAAAATTTTATTAAAACAATGTTGTATAATGTAAATGGTAGCCTAGGATATGTGGTCTTTATTTCAAATTTTATATAAACCCTCTGTTTGCCGTTATTTTGAGTTTTGTGGTCATATGTGTTGTTTTTTAAAATAACCTATAACATTGAAAGACAAAAAGTTATGTTTGGGCATGAACTTTCACGAATGTAAGAATGTGAGAGTGTTAGCGAAAGTCTGTATTTTATGTAACAATTTAGATAGTGCCAAGATTTTTCGACAAACTCTTTCCATTTTCTTTCAGTTAAATGTCGGTAAATCTGAGCGGAAATATCTTGGTTTTCGCAAACAAGTTGAATAGAATATTATGTTCTAACCTATTAAGTAGTTTCACTAATCTATAAAAATTTAATATCATAAAAAATAATTCAAATAAAAACAAAAGAAAACAAGCAAAAACACTTAAAATTGGTTGTAATAAATATTATTGTTAATTTTAGATAAAATGACTTCGATACAACCTCAAAACAATGCTTTTTGAATTTATCCCAGAAAAGTCGATTTTTCATTTTAAATAGCTAATTTTTTTAGTTTATATAAATATAAACTTTATAAAATTTATAGAATTTTTGTATGTTCGGCTTAAGTTCATTGAATAATTGTAGAAGAATACAGTGTAAAAGTTTTATTGAACACTTGGCAGAATGGAAAGCATTTTATGGTTCGCCACGACCTTCGTCAGCACTCTTCAGCGTCCCACCGTGGTGTTCTCTGTAAACATCATCTATTTAACTTACAACTTTTTGGGAAATGCAATCTGTAACTTATTTTCCCTATATGCTATTAAGTAAGACGAATGGTTTACGATAAAGCTTTTCTAAAATTATTTTGTATTCTCCTTTTTCAATTATTATATAAATAATAATAAAGCTACCAGTTTTTAGGTAATAATCAGCAAATGTATTGCTTAGCCACTTATTAAGTAGCAATGAACAATGTTGTTATTGTTGTTACTTTTGATTTGTCCCTTCTGTTTGTTTCCTATTTTTTAGAAATGCTTAACAGGGGCAATCATCAAGTAACACTTTACATCGTGCCTTATGTTTAAGGTTAATAAGTTTATAGTTTTTTTTTTAACTTTTCCATATAGTTATTTATAGAATTTTTGCATGTTCGGCTTAAGTTCATTGAATAATTGTAGAATACAGGACACTGGGCAGAATGGAATGAATTTTCTGGTCCGCCACAACCTTCATCAACACTCATTAGAATTCAGAATTTGTAAATTTTTTAACTTTAGGGGTATATTTAAAATAAAAACATTAAAAAAATTTAAGATAAATTTAAAATTTTAATTTTTATTCTCTACTGATTTTTACCAAAATCAGAAAACTGTATTATAGATTACAAGTAAACTCCTGCAGTATTTGTTATGGGAAAAATCTACCGACATTCGTCCTTCCAACCAGTGTCTCCCCGTAAGGAACTTTGTAATCGCGGACTAACTATTCGAACTTTTCTCAAGCGACCATTCGATTAGAAGTATTTTCGAAACATCATTTTGCCACCTATAGAATAAATATTAGATTATTGAAATACAATTAAATCGCTCAAAAACATCAAACAATTATTAATTCTCTCTTATTCAAAATACTTTCTAAGTTTTTCATATTAACCAAAGATAATAATAGAAACAGTAAATAACACGCTGCTACAACCCAGCAAAAACTTTGCTTTCCCGGTAAGCTAGCAGGTATAATTGGAAACAAATATAAACTACTTATTTTTTGCCTGAATAACTAGTTATTTTTGTTCGAGTTGCCCACAAATTCATGTAGTTATTTTTTGAGTCTAGGGGTACTCAAAAATATGTACCTAAACGAAAACAAAAATAAAAAAACAAAAAAAATTTGCCGTCAGTGAGACTCGAACTTAGACACAAACTAACCATTCGTTTTTAATGACTGACGTCTTACTAAGTACACCATCTCGTACATAGCTTCCTAAGCGACAAAAACTCTTTTTAGTTTAAAATATCTTTTTAGACATTTTGTTATAAAAAAACTAACAGCTTCAGAATGGGGTTGAACCAACGACCTTCTGGTTGTTAATCCAGCGCTCTAGTCAACTCATCCACGTGATTGCAGTATTACTGTGCTATTATACTATTGAGTACTTATTAATGTAATACATAGTAGGCAAATAATAATGACGACTCATTACCAATAAACTACTTTAATAAGTAGTTGTCATCACCGAAAACCAAAAAGGTTTTGCTGGGAAATTACACTTTCTATTTTCATGTGGGCTATAGAAATTCTTGAGTATCTCACATAAAAATTTTTAACACTATTGAAACACCCCTTAAATTTTATAGTACCTGCTTTAAAGACCTCGTAACTCCCCAAATTTTAAGTCAAGTAAATATTCTCAAATTCATTTTAGGAAGCAGAAGATTGATTTTTTAACTATAGTAAAATCTTTCACATATAAATAACTAATGACTTATTCAAAAAAATTTTTTCTTTTTCAAAAATTTGACTTTGATGTAAATTTAACTCTCTTTAAAATCGTTTAAAAAGCCAAAGAAGTTATTCTAAAACTTATCAATTAGTTGTTCATGAATTTTAAGACAAAGTATTTTTTTTTTTTTAATTTTCATTTGTTCCATATAAAATCGAATAAGTTCTAAATATTGTTATGTGTACAACAAAATTGTCTTTATATATTATTGCATTGTTTTGTAGACTTTTATTAGTTTTTTCCATTCAATTGTTTTCACTCCCGCTTTCCCGGGAATTTAATGCGCAAATTCCCGGGACTGTTTCTAATTTCTATTCCAGTACATAAAACTTTGGATTGAAAAAAAAATATTATTATACTAGATGAAATGATTCGTGTGTTTGTGTTTTCATTATGTAACCAAATGAAGTCAATTCCTTTATTGCTTGTACAGAAAATGTTTCAGGCTTTACACAAATTAATTGATAATTGTATACGTTACTTAAAAGGTGCCGATATTTTTTTAAAAAATCGCATGACAACAATATCTGTTGTAAAAAGCACCGCTTTTAGGGTTTAAATTGAAATAAATAAATAAAACATATAAATAACACTAAATTTAATGTTTAATATATTGAAATAGTTATTTAGAAACATAATGTAGATCAAATTTTTAATTTTTTTTTTTTTTTTGCCTAATACTACAAAATATTCTCCTAATTTAATTTATAAATCAGTCTCATAAATCTCATAAGTTTAGAAATTAATATTGGTATTTTTACGTACACTTTGTTAACGAAAATTAAAATTTTTATTGCTTATATAACATTGAATTTACACTTAAGCCCCTACGTGCGGATTCTTTATCTGTTTACTCCCATCAGACGCTTCCCCAGGTGGCGGATAAGGGAGGACTGGGCGGGAGGCACTGGATGCATTCATGTGCGGTGATGCAGCCCTCTCCCTTTGCCACCATAAATGCATACTTTGTATCACACTCGGCCCTGGAAACGAATATAATTGTTGAATTAGACGCGGTGAAATTGATGTATTCTAATTGGTGATTCTGCCAACATGAATACATTCTCTTGCACTGGATACGGCCTTTGTGCCATACGCTTCCCACGGACCAAATAAACAGGTATTATGCACTTTTAAAATCAAGGTGGTAGGTAGCAGTGCCGAGGATCTGAATGATTACTTAGTGCGAAAAGAAACTAATCGAGAACAGCTTCCTTCTGATGCTGATGGCAAGGGTCACTGCGCGAGATGACTGTCTATATTTTTACGTGCCTACTCGTGGGACCAAGATTGAGGAAAAAAGTTTTATAAAAATCATTAGGTTAAGGGAAAGGGAAAACGGACGATAGGGTTTTAACCAAGGAAGAGGAAGTTACGGACGTTAAAGAAGGTGTAAGGGATAGGGACGGATCAGGGAAAGAGAAGGACGACGCCTTAAAAAGGGGGTGCATGAGGATGAGGACGACGAATCGGACTTGATGAGACTGCACAACGACATTCTCATGCAACACGGACAAATACTGACGAAAGAGGACAGTCTGCTGGACTCGTTGAAGGATCTTGTCGGATCCAGGGCGACGGAGGGGCGGAGAACCTAACTCTTGGGCCTGATGAAAAGGATGAGATAACGGTCATCTCTGTTCTTGATCAGAGCAAAAAGCATGGAACTGCAACCACTGCAACGACACTGGGTATGGAGCAGGAGAGGTCGACGGGGGCATCAGGCTTGTCCAGGCGTTCGGCCAAAACATTTGTTCGGCAGGTAGCGGTAGAGAATCCACCGAATGAAAAAGTCGCAACTGACAGCCGAAGGAAGCTTGAAAAATTAAAAAAAAAGTCCAAAAAGGCGAACGATTCGTCCAAGTAGGACATTTTTCAAGCAGCAGTCATTGACCGTGCTGATTCAGATGGGAGAATCAGTATGGAAATGTGGCAACTGATTGACAATAGACAAGGGTTGTCAAAACTGTTGGTTGCGGTAATAAAGGAACCTTTGAGTTCCTCAAGGCCGCGATTACCAGGTGTGGCAGCATTTGTCCGGATGCGCAACTGGAAGTTATACCAGCGTCGGAATTGCCAATAATCACAGTGTGGATTTCATCACCCATTAAGCCGGTGGAAGTCATACTAGGAATATTGGAGGGGCAGAATAGGGGGATCAATACAAGTCAATGGAAGCTTGTCTCTTCATTGACTTGTAATGAGAACCAGAGAAAAGATTTCCGATTCGCAATAGATCTGGAATCTCTGAGGAAATTGGACTCATTGGGGGGTTGTTACGTTCGGGCTTGGCTATGTCAAATTTCTGTACTCGAAAAATGACAGGGCCAAAGAGGCTGCGGATGGTGCAGATAAATTTGTGTCATTGTGTATCGGCCTCGACCGAATTAATAACCTATCTCAATAAGACCAATGTGGACGTGGCAATAATCCAAGATCCTTGGCTAAACAACAACCAGGTCTGTGGTCTTAGTTCTAAAAAATACAAATTGTTCGTGCCTTCCACTGGGGATAAGTTAAGAACATGTATCCTAGTGAGGAATGAAATGCAGTTGATTCTTCTTTATTCTTTCAGTTATGGAGACCTAACGGTCGTACAAGGTGAAGCGGAAGGAGGCAGTAAGCTGGCTTTGGCTTCAGTCTTCATGCCCTATGAGGCGACGGAACCACCCAATGACAGGGTGCGGACCTTAGCCGAGTATGCAAGGCGGCGGAATGGAGTACGTATATTGCTCGGTTGTGATGCCAATGCACACCACAGTCAATGGGTTCGCAGGGATATCAATAAGAGAGGTGAGTCAATTTTTTTGTTTCATTATAACGAATTGTCTTTTAATCTGTAATAAGGGAAATTTCGCTACGTTCACGACGAAGGATAGGAATTCGGTAATAGATATCACGCTGACTAACTCGGGAGACCTTTTAGAACCCTGGAGGGTAGCTATGGGGTGTTCATTCTCTGACCATAGCAGAATAACCTTTAGTCTGAACTTTCTGGGTTCGGAGAGGAAACCTTATAGGAATCCTATACAGGCGAATTGGGACGCTTTCGAGCGTGATTTGGAGTGAAGATTACCTGTAACTCCGAGATGGTGGAAGAAATAACGTAGACTATCGGAGCTCTCCTGTCAGGTGTGTTATCCGGGTAAGAGGAAACAGCCGATCTGGTGGTCAAAGGAGTTGAGAGTTCAACGGGCCACAGTCGGCAGGCTGTATAACAGGGCCCATAGATCTGGCAAGGATGAAGACTGGGGCACCTACAGGGCGAGTTTTAATAAGTACAAAAAGGACAGGAATCAGGTCTGCCATCGAGATGGTTGAAATGGTAGTGAGAGACCTGATCACAGATGAGAGAGTAACATAGGCGGTAAATACATTCTAGCCCTGATGATATTTCCGGCTATATTACAGAATGCACCGGTAGCGGTTCAACTACTACTAGTGGATATTTTTATAGAGTGTCTGCTATATAGACACATACCTAAGGGTGATAGGACATGTCACTCGAAACCCAAGGATTATAGACCTAACAGCCTATCATATTTTCTTGGCTATTGGCTGTCGACGTCATTCTGCTTCAACCAAACTTAGAATACTTATGTGAAAAATCAAACAAACTAAATGAGAATTTTTAATTCTCTCTAACATATGACGGTTGGTAGCTAAAGTAAATACGTTCATGTATTGGTGTAAACAAATGTAGTTACAGACGAGCAAAGGAGTGAAATGTTAGTGGGGTACAGATTTATAAAAGAACATAATAATAAATATAAATATTAATGTGTGTGAAGATAAACTCGTAAGTTAAATACGTCCCACACCTCTGTTAAATACGTTCCACACACTGTTAAATACGTTCCACACATTTTGCATTTCAAAAAACTTATTTTTAAACCAAAAAAACACTTTTTTAAAAATAATTTTTATTATTTTATTAAAAAAAACACAATAAAAC
This sequence comes from Protocalliphora azurea, assembly GCA_932274085.1. Lineage (NCBI taxonomy): Eukaryota > Metazoa > Arthropoda > Insecta > Diptera > Calliphoridae > Protocalliphora > Protocalliphora azurea. The sequence goes on from OW026520.1 coordinate 87,640,749, forward strand.
ATTTTTGGAAAAAAACAAAATAAAGAAACAATTACATCATTAGGATATGGTGCAACAAAAATACCTATATTCAGGTCACATTGCGGGCCAGTTGGGACAGACCTGAATGGGGTTGTGATATATCACGTGAAAACTCTAGAGGAGTAGGACTCAAAACTGCACAGAGTATATCCAGTTGTTTCTCAGGAGACATGCTACGAGGTACTGAAGTTTGGCAAAATTCAATAAGTCTAAGAAACAGATGGCCATATTTTGATTTTGGCCATACCTGAATGGGGTTATGGTACATCAAATTAAAGCTCTAGAAGAGTAGAACCCAAAACTCTTTAGACAATATTCACTTATTTCCTAGGGAAGATACTACGAGGGTCGGAACTTTGCGAAAATTCTTATAAATTCACACCTGAATGGGGGGCTTTTTGGACAGACCTGAATGGGGTTGTGATACATCGGATGAAAGCTCTAAGGGAGTAGATTTCAAAACTATATAGGACATACCCAGTTGTTTCTCAGGAGACATGCTACGAGGGGTGGAATATAAGTATTCATATTTCATACACATATATTCCATGTTGTGTGGGGGGGGGGGCATTTACGACAGACCTGAATGGGGTTGTGACACATCGGGTGAAAGCTCTAAAGGAGTAGAACTCAGAACTATATAGGGTATACCCAGTTGTTTCTCAGGGAACAAGCTACGAGGGGTGAAATACAATCATTCATATTTCAAACATATATATTCCATGTTGTGGAGGGGGCACTTACGACAGACCTGAATGGGGTTGTGATACATCCGATGAAAGCCCTAAGGGAGTAGATCTCAGAACTATATAGGGTATACCCAGTTGTTTCTCAGGTAACATGCTACGAGGGGTGGAATACAATCATTCATATTTTAAACATATATATTCCATGTTGTGGGGGGGGGCATTTACGACAGACCTGAATGGGGTTGTGATACATCGGATGAAAGCTCTAAGGGAGTAGATCTCAGAACTATATAGGGTATACCCAGTTGTTTCTCAGGGAACATACTACGAGGGGTGGAATACAATCATTCATATTTCAAACATATACATTCCATGTTGTGGGGGGGCATTTACGACAGACCTGAATGGGGTTGTGACACATCGGGTGAAAGCCCTAAGGGAGTAGATCTCAGAACTATATAGGGTATACCCAGTTGTTTCTCAGGGAACATGCTACGAGGGGTGGAATACAATCATTCATATTTCAAACATATATATTCCATGTTGTGGGGGGGCATTTACGACAGACCTGAATGGGGTTGTGACACATAGGGTGAAAGCTCTAAGGGAGTAGATCTCAGAACTATATAAGGTATACCCAGTTGTTTCTCAGGGAACATGCTACGAGGGGTGAAATACAATCATTCATATTTCAAACATATATATTCCATGTTGTGGGGGGAGGCATTTACGACAGACCTGAATGGGGTTGTGATACATCGGATGAAAGCTCTAAGGGAGTAGATCTCAGAACTATATAGGGTATACCCAGTTGTTTCTCAGGAAGCATGCTACGAGGTGTGTAATACAATCATTCATATTTCATACACATATATTGCATGTTTTGTGGGGGGGGGCATTTACGACAGACCTGAATGGGGTTGTGACACATCGGGTGAAAGCTCTAAGGGAGTAGATCTCAGAACTACATAGGGTATACCCAGTTGTTTCTCAGGGAACATGCTACGAGGGGTGGAATACAATCATTCATATTTCAAACATATATATTCCATGTTGTGTGGGGGGGGCATTTACGACAGACCTGAATGGGGTTGTGACACATCGGGTGAAAGCTCTAAGGGAGTAGATCTCAGAACTATATAGGGTATACCCAGTTGTTTCTCAGGTAACATGCTACGAGGGGTGGAATACAATCATTCATATTTCAAACATATATATTCCATGTTGTGGGGGGGGGGGCATTTACGACAGACCTGAATGGGGTTGTGAAACATCGAGTGAAAGCTCTAAGGGAGTAGATCTCAGAACTATATAAGGTATACCCAGTTGTTTCTCAGGAACCATGCTACGAGGGGTGGAATACAATCATTCATATTTCAAACATATATATTCCATGTTGTGGGGGGGGGCATTTACGACAGACCTGAATGGGGTTGTGACACATCGGGTGAAAACTCTAAGGAAACAAATCTCAAAACTATGTACGTTTCTATGAATACGTGATACGAAAGTTCGTTCATAGTATCATATACATATATCATTCATTCCTCAAGATTTTTGAAAAAATGACAATTTCTCTCTAAAGGTCATCAGATTTTGTTTATTATTTTCTATCTCATTATTATTTTTGCTAATTTACTGAAAATCACAATTTTTTATGTATAAATTTATATTAATGGTAGAAAATCTGACAAATTACTGAAATTAAACTACAATGTAAAGGAATTGTAATGATTAACGGCTGTAATGAAGACCAAGTGAGACTTGAAACTACAAAAGTAAATAGTTTATTTAAAAATGCACTCGTAATGCAATTGCAGCTTTACTATGGATTTAGATGATCTGCTATTTTAAATATTTTTGTTTAGAACACAGAGAAGAAAGCATATAAATCTATAAATTTTATTCATAGATATTATGAATCGAATATGACTTTTTTCCCAAACTTAAAAAAAAAAACAATATAAAATTTTGTTTATAGAAATTAATTTTTTATTAGAAATTTTGTTTATAGAAATTAATTAAATTGTATATAATTGTTTTGCAAAAATTTTGAAAAAAATTTTATTTCATGGTAAATGCTTAATAAATGAACAGTGTTGCCAGTTTAGCCTTTCTAAGGCTAAATCTAGCCTTTTTATTTTGCTTTTAGCCTCAAATTTTTCTAGCCTTTTTTGATTCTTAAAATTGCCATAAAAAGGCTAAAATTTTAATATTTCAACAAAGAAGAAAATAATTGATTATTTGCTTCTACTAATTTTATGTTTACGGAATCATCCATTTAGGTATTTTTGTGTATTAATTCGCACAAATAATCAAGATTTATATTTAACAAAAATTTTCGTCTGCGGCGCCTCATCCTCCAAATCGAAAATAACACATTTTATGGACTTACTTAATCAGTTATTATAATTATTTTTTAATAAACTTCATTAACCATAAAAACTTTTTATTTTGTTCGCGATAAAAAAATAAAAAAATACATATTAGCTTTTTTTATGCTAGTAAAGCTGAAATACTTAACTGTCATTTCTTGCAATCTGTTGATAACATAAAATAGCAAATAGTACAGTTATCGTCAGATTCGTGTAATACATCGGGAACTTCAGTACTCTATTATAACAGTTTTCATCTAAGTTATAAGTTATATCAAGATGTTATAGCAATTGTTGCAGACCTCTTATCTGGGAGAAGTTGTGGTTATGAATATATTTACCGCATAGTGTTATTACATTGCGCAAACTATATTACCTCATGTCTGGTAAACATTTTTAATGTTATAGTTGACACGTGATTTTATTTCGATACTTTGAAAACACATAAGGTTATTCCTATTCCCAAAGAAAATAAAGCGACATATGTTGAATAATTTCGTCCTATATCGCTACTACCAATTATTGATCAAATTTTTAAAGGTATATTATAAAATCAGATTTTTCCACATTTCATGGAAAATAACTTATTTAATGCTTTTCAGTTCGGATTTCGAAAGGACTGTAGTACTGAAGAGGATTTGTGAATGTTCAGAACTATATATGTAAATGTTTGGATGAAGGTCATAGTGCTGTAACAGACATTTTTTGATTTGACAAAAGTTTTTGTTATATATCTTGGCGCAAAAGCTCCAGCACTATGGCGTTCATGGAAATGGACTTTCGCTTTTAAGAAGCTATCTAAAAAATAAACAACAATTTCTTAAAATTAAGGAAAGTGAAAGTATTGTTAGATATTGAGTGCCACAGGGAAGTGTTTTAGGTCCCTTGTTTACGGTATTTTTACAGTTTTTAAAATAAATACTTTTCAAAATTTTATTCCTCAAAAAATGGGTCAAAATTAAAAAAGTACTCTATTTGGACTTAGTAGGCTCAAGAGCTATTGTCTTATGAATTTCAGAGCAGAAAAAATAATATTAAGATTGATCATAAACTTTGAGTAATACGAGTAGAATTTTGAAAAAATTACTTTTCTCATACAAGGGCCCTATTGAAGATTGAAAAAACGGGTAGAAATTAAAAAGGTGCTTTATGTGGACCTAGTAGGCTCAAAAACTATTGCCTTATGAATTTCAGAGCAAAAAAGATAATATGCTGACTGATCATAGATTTTCTGTAATAGAATTTTAAAAATTTTGAAAAAGTGATTTTTCTCATATAAAATTGATGATAAAAAAATGGGTCAAAATTAAAAAGGTGCTCCTAGTAGACTCGAAAGCTTTTTCTTAAGGATTTCAGAATAGAAAAGATAATATTAAGATTGATCATAGGTTTTGAGTATCAAATCTATTTTTATATTTTTCTTTTATTTTATTTTTATAAACGAATATAGAAAGATTTAAACAATTGCAAAACAATATTCTATTATTTTATTAGATGAATACTTTGTATAATAGAGAATTGCCGTTATGTTAAAATACTTGTTAGTAGCAGTGTTACCTATTGCTATTAATTATTTATAAATTTTTCAGTTTTTTTTAAATTGATATAAAAGAATAGAAATTGAAAATAAAATTGTAACACTGATACACAAGTATTTTAACCTAATGGCAACACTCTATTATACAAAGATAATTAAGAACAAGTGAGTAATATCCCAGCAAACGCAATTTTTTTATGTCAAATTGAGGCTGATTTGAAATCAAATCCTTTCTCAAAATAACTTGAAAATGATAGCTTTCTCAACAAAAAGGGGAATTAATTGTTAAATTGAAAAATGCTATTATTATCAAACCATTGTTAATTATAATTCTCAAACTTTTTTCAAATGTGGATTGGGACCACATGCGGAACATAATTAAAAGTAATCTGCATTTTTAATTTTTTGTAAAGTTTTCTCTTTCTATCTTGTATACACTTTTGATTATGCCCTATCATTATACGTATTTATTAGTTGGAAAATACTTGATTAAATTAATTTATTTATTAATTTATTTATTTGTATATGTTTTAATTTTTTTATATATTATTTTTATACATATAATATTTGGTATCATATTGAGAAAATACGATTTTTCAAATATTTTTTAGCTTTTCCATTTAGATTTATGAATGATTTAATAACAACAGTATATATCAAATTAAGAATACACAATTTTTCCAATATTGTTAAAGTTATCTTTAGGTTTGAGAATGATTCAATAATAGCATTTGATATCAATTTGAGAATGTACGATTTTTAAACGTTTTTTCTCAAATGATTCTCAACTTTAAATCAAACTTAAAATTCAAACCTCTTCCTATATTTGTAACAAATTTGGGAAACACATTTGATATCAACCGTTAAAGTCATCATATTTTAAACGTTTGACAACGTGTTGGATGGGATGCTGCACAAAAAAAAAATTACTTATACTTGAATACTCATCAACACTGAGGCCCGGCTTGCATTGTTAACGGGGCCGGAGAATTGCGATGCAAACTGAATCGCAATTTTATGTATATACACCTTTTTCTTAAAAGCAATTCCAGGATAAACATATTTTTCCAGAAAAGACGTTAATCTTTAATAAAAAATGACTATTTTTTTCGCAATCAGGTGAAATTAACATACTTATATAAATTCTATTTTGATTTTCTAGCAAAAACAAAGAATTTAAAATTTTTTTTGCAATAAAATATACTTTAAGACATACACCTATTATAATAAAACTCTTTAAAACTCTAATAAATTTTTCACATGCAGTTACTTAAGTTTATTTCATTTCTAAGAAGAAAATATGCTGTATATAAATCGAAATCATAAAGAAAGGCTTAAATCGAGGCCAAAGTGTACTTCTAAAAAAATGAGTAAACAAGGGTGTCTGCATATTTAAATAAAATGTTTAACGCAGTGTTGCCACCTATTTGTAACCAAAACGCGCTAAATTTGATTCAATTTAGCGCTTTTTATCTAGTTTTTTAAATTCGAATCTGATTTTTACAAAAAGTAACAACTTAAACAATATAAAGTCCATATTTTTTATTTTTTAAATGTTTTAACTTCAACAGAATAGTGAATTATATTTCAAATCAAAAATTTAGAATTGGTATTTTTATTACAGAAATAAGCAGTAAAATTTTTTGTACATTTCAAATTCCAGATTCATAAAATCTTATCCATGAATTTAAATTCATGAAACTATTATTTAATTTAATCACTCCATTTTTTCCCCCAAAAAAAATCATTTCCTAAAAAGAATAGGAACGTGTTTGAAAGAATCTTGAAAACTGCTTATTCGATGATTCATTCAACGGGATTTAGAAAACGGATAGATACCTCAAATGACCACTTTAAACAAAAGAATTCTAAAGGTATATTTTGAAATTTCGAAATCAAAAAATCGTTTTAATTTTTGCTGAGTTTTAAAATTAAAAAAATAATAATAATGCTCTATGATAGAAAATGTTTTTTTTTGTGGCGAGAAAAATTATTGTTTCTGTTGTAGGAAATGAAAACTTTACAAAAATGTATAAACAGAAAAAAAAGACAAGAGATATGAATGAACATATTTTAAATGTTTTGATTTTACTTTAAATCCATTCCAAAAGCCACACTCTATTTTAAGAAAGGACATTGTGATGAAATTGTAAGACATATAAAATTTAATATTGATAATATTTAGAATATATTGTACAATATTGAATTTTTCTATCAATTTTAAAATGTCGAAGAAATTATACTTTTGTCAAAAATTCTACTATCTTATTCTACTATCTTTACGAGCTAGTAAAGCTCACTTTTTACGAAAAATAATTTTCTACTGTTTCACACAGGCCTTAAGATGCTATTTTTATTAGTTAATGGGAAAGTAAAAGTATTTTTATTTCCTAACATAACGTCGGCAGAATAAAGGGAAAAAAAATTATTTCAACTTTATATTAGTGTGTGAAGAACACGAACATGAAAAATTTTAATTCTAAATTGGTTTTTACCGAAAATTTTAAATTATTTTCCTTTGTTACTTTTTATTTGCCTTTTTTAAATAATAATAGTTAATTTCGTACCTTTTCTTTTTTGAAAAAAGAGCAAAATATTAAAAAAGAACATTAATTTTGATAGCTTATGTTAAACGTTATTGCTCAACTTTGTGCTTAAATATTAACTGGGAAATAAATTGATAATAAGATTTCTTATTGGTCCACACGGAACATATTAAAGAGGGAGATAGTATTTGACAATAGTCAACATAAAAATGTCTATGTAGATTTTGGGTACAGTAAAACGCGCCAATTTAATAGCTTTTTTTGAAAAAATCGCAAATAGAAAAAATAGTGACATTTAAAAACCGCTCAATCTAGCGCAAAAATCGCTGAACGGGCCACGCTGGTTTAACGGGAAACAAAGCTAGAGATTACCACACAAATGTACCAAAAAAAAAATCACTCACTTTTTTTGCACGTGCCATTTCTTAACATATCAGTGTTGCCGTTTTAATTATTTTTAACCAAAATTGGTTATTTTATTTTCTAATTGTATTTTAGTTATTTTTTGTTTAAACCAAAATTTTATTTTTATAAACTACTTTTAGATTACTTTGTCAATCTGCTATATATTTGCCAGCAATAAATGATCTTGTGATTAAAAAAAATCATCATAAGTTTCATTATTTCTTGTTCCAAATTTATCTGATAACGATGAAGAAAATTACAATTAGAAAATAAATGGTATAAGCCTGGATCTTTTAAACCACCATTTTGATGAAATTAGGAACATAGATAGAAGACAAGTCAAACTTAAGAGAATAGCTTTCGATCCTACTAGGTCCAAATAGAGCATCATTTTAATTCTGATCTATTTTTCGATCATCAGGTCCCTTATATGAGAAAAGTCATTTATCAAAATTTGAAAATTCTTTACTTCCGACCCTACTAGGTCCACATAAAGCACCTTTTTAATTTCTACCCGTTTTTTCAATCTTCAATAGGGCCCTTATATGAGAAAAGTAATTTTTTCAAAATTCTACTCGTATTACTCAAAGTTTATGATCAATCTTAATATTATTTTTTCTGCTCTGAAATTCATAAGACAATAGCTCTTGAGCCTACTAAGTCCAAATAGAGTACTTTTTTAATTTTGACCCATTTTTTGAGGAATAAAATTTTTAAAAGTATTTATTTTAAAAACTGTAAAAATACCGTAAACAAGGGACCTAAAACACTTCCCTGTGGCACTCAATATCTAACAATACTTTCACTTTCCTTAATTTTAAGAAATTGTTGTTTATTTTTTAGATAGCTTCTTAAAAGCGAAAGTCCATTTCCATGAACGCCATAGTGCTGGAGCTTTTGCGCCAAGATATATAACAAAAACTTTTGTCAAATCAAAAAATGTCTGTTACAGCACTATGACCTTCATCCAAACATTTACATATATAGTTCTGAACATTCACAAATCCTCTTCAGTACTACAGTCCTTTCGAAATCCGAACTGAAAAGCATTAAATAAGTTATTTTCCATGAAATGTGGAAAAATCTGATTTTATAATATACCTTGAAAAATTTGATCAATAATTGGTAGTAGCGATATAGGACGAAATTATTCAACATATGTCGCTTTATTTTCTTTGGGAATAGGAATAACCTTATGTGTTTTCAAAGTATCGAAATAAAATCACGTGTCAACTATAACATTAAAAATGTTTACCAGACATGAGGTAATATAGTTTGCGCAATGTAATAACACTATGCGGTAAATATATTCATAACCACAACTTCTCCCAGATAAGAGGACTGCAACAATTGCTATAACATCTTGATATAACTTATAACTTAGATGAAAACTGTTATAATAGAGTACTGAAGTTCCCTATGTATTACACGAATCTGACGATAACTGTACTATTTGCTATTTTATGTTATCAACAGATTGCAAGAAATGACAGTTAAGTATTTCAGCTTTACTAGCATAAAAAAAGCTAATATGTATTTTTTTATTTTTTTATCGCGAACAAAATAAAAAGTTTTTATGGTTAATGAAGTTTATTAAAAAATAATTATAATAACTGATTAAGTAAGTCCATAAAATGTGTTATTTTCGATTTGGAGGATGAGGCGCCGCAGACGAAAATTTTTGTTAAATATAAATCTTGATTATTTGTGCGAATTAATACACAAAAATACCTAAATGGATGATTCCGTAAACATAAAATTAGTAGAAGCAAATAATCAATTATTTTCTTCTTTGTTGAAATATTAAAATTTTAGCCTTTTTATGGCAATTTTAAGAATCAAAAAAGGCTAGAAAAATTTGAGGCTAAAAGCAAAATAAAAAGGCTAGATTTAGCCTTAGAAAGGCTAAACTGGCAACACTGTTCATTTATTAAGCATTTACCATGAAATAAAATTTTTTCCAAAATTTTTGCAAAACAATTATATACAATTTAATTAATTTCTATAAACAAAATTTCTAATAAAAAATTAATTTCTATAAACAAAATTTTATATTGTTTTTTTTTTAAGTTTGGGAAAAAAGTCATATTCGATTCATAATATCTATGAATAAAATTTATAGATTTATATGCTTTCTTCTCTGTGTTCTAAACAAAAATATTTAAAATAGCAGATCATCTAAATCCATAGTAAAGCTGCAATTGCATTACGAGTGCATTTTTAAATAAACTATTTACTTTTGTAGTTTCAAGTCTCACTTGGTCTTCATTACAGCCGTTAATCATTACAATTCCTTTACATTGTAGTTTAATTTCAGTAATTTGCCAGATTTTTCTACCATTAATATAAATTTATAACAAAAAATTGTGATTTTCAGTAAATTAGCGAAAATAATAATGAGAAAGAAAATAATGAACAAAATCTGATGACCTTTAGAAAGAAATTGTCATTTTTTAAAAAGTCTTGAGGAATGAATGATATATGTATATGGTATTATGAACGAATTTTCGTAACACGTATTCGTAGAAACGTACATAGTTTTGAGATTTGCTTCCTTAGACCTTTCATCCGATGTATCACAACCCCATTCAGGTCTGTTCGAAATGGCCCTCCCACAACTTGAAATATAAACCATTAAAAAATATTGATATTATATTCCACCTCTCGTAGCATGTTACCTGAGAAACAACTGGGTATACCCTATATAGTTCTGAGATCTACTCCCTTAGAGCTTTCACCCGATGTGTCACAAACCCATTCAGGTCTGTTGTAAATGCCCCCCCACAACATGGAATATATATGTTTGAAATATGAATGATTGTATTCCACCCCTCGTAGCATGTTCCCTGAGAAACAACTGGGTATACCCTATACAGTTCTGATATCTACTCCCTTAGAGCTTTCATCCGATGTATCACAACCCCATTCAGGTCTGTCGTAAATGCCCCCTCCACAACATGGAATATATATGTTTGAAATATGAATGATTGTATTCCACTCCTCATAGCATGTTCCCTGAGAAACAACTGGGTATATCCTATATAGTTCTGAGATCTACTCCTCTAGAGCTTTCATCCGATATATCACAACCCCATTCAGGTCTGTTCGAAATGGCCCTCCCACAACTTGAAATATAAACCATTAAAAAATATTGATATTATATTCCACCTCTCGTAGCATGTTACCTGAGAAACAACTGGGTATACCCTATATAGTTCTGAGATCTACTCCCTTAGAGCTTTCACCCGATGTATCACAACCCCATTCAGGTCTGTCGTAAATGCCCCCCCCCCACAACATGGAATATATATGTTTGAAATATGAATGATTGTATTCCACCCCTCGTAGCATGTTCCCTGAGAAACAACTGGGTAGACCCTATATAGTTCTGAGATCTACTCCTCTAGAGCTTTCATCCGATGTATCACAACCCCATTCAGGTCTGTTCGAAATGGCCCTCCCACAACTTGAAATATAAACCATTAAAAAATATTGATATTATATTCCACCCCTCGTAGCATCTACCCTGAGAAACAACTGGGTATAACCTATATAGTTCTGAGATCTACTCCCTTAGAGCTTTCATTCGATGTATCACAACCCCATTCAGGTCTGTCGTAAATGCCCCCCCCCCCACACAACATGGAATATATGTGTATGAAATATGAATACTTATATTCCACCCCTCGTAGCATGTCTCCTGAGAAACAACTGGGTATGCCCTATATAGTTTTGAAATCTACTCCCTTAGAGCTTTCATCCGATGTATCACAACCCCATTCAGGTCTGTCCAAAAAGCCCCCCAATTCAGGTGTGAATTTATAAGAATTTTTGCAAAGTTCCGACCCTCGTAGTATCTTCCCTAGGAAATAAGTGAATATTGTCTAAACTGTTTTGGGTTCTACTCCTCCAGACCTTTAATTTGATGTACCATAACCCCATTCAGGTATGGCCAAAATCAAAATATGGCCCCCTGTTTCTTAGACTTATTGAATTTTGCCAAACTTCAGCACCTCGTAGCATGTCTCCTGAGAAACAACTGGGTATACTCTGTGCAGTTTTGAGTTCTACTCCTCTAGGGCTTTCACGTGATATATCACAACCCCATTCAGGTCTGTCCGAACTGGCCCGCAATGTGGCCTAAATATGGGTGTTTTTGTTGCAACACAATTTTATTCTGGAGACATATTTTTTAATATTTTTTGTTTAAAATTTTAAACAGTTATGTTTTATTTAATAAAACATTAAAATGTATTTTTATAAACGCTTTTTTCCGTAAAAAAAGTCATATTAAATAAACTAAACTTACTTTACAGTGTTTGGAATATATTTAACAGACATGTGGGACGTATCTAACTGACGAATTTATCTTCACACCCTTTAAATATTATAGGAATGTAACAAAGTTTAAATAGCTGTTACTATTAACTTTGTTACATTTTCCCCCTTCTTTGGGGAACGAATGAAATAAGTTATTTTATTGTTGGGCTTGCGTTGAAAAGTAGCTGGTGCAGAATGTAAAACGTAGGGCGTAACTCTCCATTGGAATAAACCCCTACCTGGAACAGTGAGCGCTGTATAAGGCTTGGGAGGTTCCTTGAGAGGCGGTTGCCAATACCCATGTTTTAAGTCCAGAGAAGTGATTAATTTCGCCTCGCGAAGCTGATCCCTGATCGCATTAATCTGTAGAAGGGGGTACGCGTCGGGTTCACTGGCGGTATTTAATTGTCGATAGTCGATACACGTTATCCATCCACTATGTTTCTTTCGGGCTAGCTCTATCGGGGCACTGTATGCACTACGTGGGGTTTCTATACGGTCATTATCTGAGAGTTTATCAAACTCTTCGTTAATTATTTGCATCATGGTCGGGTCTGTTGGCATATATTTTTGCTTGATCGGGGTTTGATGGCGAAGAATTATTTCACGCCTGACGGCTGTACCTAGCTCTTTTACCAATTTGAATTTTCCCTCGTGTTCTCGCAGGGGGTTGTTCAACTCATCTTTTTCATCTTCAGATAGAAAACCTCGGCTGGTTATCGTATGAAGCGGAGGGTGTGTATCTGCTCTTATGACGGCGGGTTGCGGTAATATTCGGCCATTCATGTGCGAGGTTTGCGAGCGTTCTTCTTGTTTTAACGCTTCGTATTCATCGGTCATAGCTATAAGTTCATCTAAATCAGTGAAGTCATTACGACGAACATAGTACCGGTATTCTGTACGGAGACCATCGTAAATTCGATCTAGATGATTAATTTTCCGCAGAGTAGGGTGTCGTCTGCATAGGGTAAGCATAGACAAAATATAATCCTTCGCCCGTTCTCTGTTGTTTTGTTTACGGTTGTAAAAGTTCCGCTCTAAATTTGCGAGGTAACGAGTCGGAAGGAAAAATCTCTCAAGCTCTTGTCGAAAAGACTGCCAGGTGTTGATAGTTTCCCTTTTAACCCTAAACCATTTGAGTGCATTTCCACTGAGCATACTTATCATACATGGGAGGAGTTGATCGGGACATATCTGGTGACAATCGGCTAGCTCTTCTAAGCGTTCTAGGAATTCTATTACGTCAGTTTCTCCCGAAAACTTAAGGTCCCACCGTTGTACGATGTTCATAATGTCAAAATCCGAAAATTTTTGGGCTGTAACTAATCGGGGAACAGGTAATAATATTTCTCCTTCGGATATTATACTCTTCTCGGCTGTCGTTAACTCTTTCTCTAATTCCAATAATAGGTTTTCAGCCGAAGCCCTTAATCGTTTTGCACGAAGATTCTCTGCTAGTTGTTTGCGAAGGTGCTCGACTGTGAAGCCAGCGGTTGGTATTCCTGCGTTATTACACTGTTCGATCAGTTGCTCCTTGCGTAATAGGTATATCCATCCGACTGAATCCTTATTTAGATTTTGACTTGTTGTCGGATGATCGTGTTTGCTGCTTTCGTAATTTTGGGCCGATCCTTCTTCGTTGGCGACGGTTTCCTTTTTCTCGCGTTGCGATTTACAATCGGGTCCCTGCTCGGGCGCCATTTGTAACGTGGTTTTGTCGTCGGCTGAGGTAGCTCAGTTGTGTCCAGGGTCGACTTACGGGATCCACGAACCTTAAGTGAGAACACAATTTGTTTACCCTTTCCGGGGTTCGAATATACAGTATATCTTTATTTAATAATTCAATGTTTCGATTATCGGTAGTATTTATAAATATTTTGTGTTAGATAAATTACTAGCAGCACGATGATACGCAGGAATTCAGTCGGGTACTTCTCAAGTGAATCGGGTTTATTACTGGTAGATGCTGGATCGGAGATTCGGCGACACGATGATACGCAGGAATTCAGTCGGGTGCTTCTCAGGTGAATCGGGTTCTATTACTGGTAGATGCTGGATCGGAGATTCGGCGGCACGATGATACGCAGGGATTCAGTCGGGTACTTCTCGGGTGAATCGGGTTCTATTACTGGTAGATGCTGGATCGAAGATTCGGTTCCCTCGGGTATTATGCAGCACGCCGGATCGTTTATGATACTTAAAGATATCTTACGAATACTAATTTAAATAATACAATTCCTTAAATCTAGGTTACAAATTCAGACTTAATCTAAGAGAAACAGTCAGCCGAAGCCGCTATGCCAAAACAGTCAGCCGAAGCCGCTGTGCCAAAACAGTCAGCCGAAGCCGCTGTGCCAAAACAGTCAGCCGAAGCCGCTGTGCCAAAACAGTCAACCTAGGTTGCCGTGCCGAAACAGTTAACCGAAGTTGCTGCGCCGAACCCGACAACTGCAGTCGCTGTGCCAAAACAGTCAGCCGAAGCCGCTGTGACCGAAACAGTCAACCGAAGTCGCTGTGCAAGGTATCGCCGTGACGCTCGGAATTGCCCCGAGTATCAGAGAAACAGTGACTGATTTCACAATATCAGATGTCTTGGGCACAAGACAGATTATATTGTAAGATCAGCTGTCTTAGTTTTTAGTTTTTTTGTGGCAAATTCTAGAGCGCTCGAATCGCAACTACTTCAACCAAACTTAGAATACTTATGTGAAAAATCAAACAAACTAAATGAGAATTTTTAATTCTCTCTAACATATGACGGTTGGTAGCTAAAGTAAATACGTTCATGTATTGGTGTAAACAAATGTAGTTACAGACGAGCAAAGGAGTGAAATGTTAGTGGGGTACAGATTTATAAAAGAACATAATAAATATAAATATTATAGGAATGTAACAAAGTTTAAATAGCTGTTACTATTAACTTTGTTACAGACTTAAGTGCAGAGTGGACTGTAAGGTGTTGAGGGCGATATGTCCGGCATTCGACAGGACTGTCACAAGTACTTTTGTAGGCTTGAGTAGGAAAAGTTTGAGGATCAATGTAGGAGTCATAACGGGACACTGTTTGATGGGAATGTGTGAGGACGTCGACGAGACCGAATCTATTGAGCACATTATGTGTTACTGTCCACGATTGCAGCATCGTAGGATGAAATGGGTAGGCAATCAATTTCTCGACGGGCTAAGTGACTTTCGGGAGTTGGAGCTTGTAGATATCATAGCCTTCGTCATGGGAATAGACTGGCTAAGGGGGAGTTAGGGGTATATTCCTATATTTTTTACTCTTGCTATTCCACTTCTGATTCTTGTACTCTTTTCTTTTCTTCTTCCCCTATACGATCATGTTTTACTGAAGGGACTCACAATGGGACAAGTGGTACAACTAATGAATCACGTCAACTTTTTCTATCTATCTATCTATCTACACTAAGGCCCCGTAGTTAATGGGGACCGTAGAATTGCGACGCAAATCGAATCAGAATTTTCTATATATTTACACTGTTTTCTTAATTGGTTGCAGAATAAAAATATTTGAACAGAAATTTCAAATATTTTTCAATAAAAAAGGAGAAATTTTTTTAAAAGAGGTGAAATTAAAATATTTATATAAATTCAATTTTGATTTTCTAACAACACATAGCATTTAACCCATTTTTTCCATTACAATTTTCTTCAATACCTTTACGCCTATTATTAACAATTATGAAACTCCTTATATAGCGACGCAAATCGAAATTATATTATATTTTATGTTTTTGGAAAGTAGACGGAGTTTTGCTTAAAAAATATTATGTTTTGGTTTTCAACTTTTAAAATATTATATATTCTTGAAAAATTACCAAAAATATATAAAAATATATAATATATATAATTTTTGAGCGATTTTTTTAAAGAAAAATAGACTGACATTTATTTTATATAATAGATAAGAAATAATAGTAAGAATATGGTACAAATATATATATATATATATATATATATATATATATATATAATGTGCAATTTAAAAAAGTTTTTTTAAAAGATGACTTATTTATAAAATTGCACTCCTGCATTCGTTTTTGGCCATGGCGAGAAGCAGCTTAGTGTTAAATTGATCCAAATATGTTTTATAATTTAACAAAAATGTTCAAAGTCAACACTCTGAAATTAGCATGAAAAACGGCATTCATTTACAAAAATATAGTACAATTAGTGAATGGTATGAAAAGTTAATAACCGATTTTTCGATCAACCATTTTAATTTCGATTTTTATAGTCGATAAATCGAACCCCATAATCGATAATTATTTGTAAAGTTAATAAAAAAAAAATATTTAAAATATTAAATTTTATATTTTTTATATTATGTTTTAAAGGACCATTAGACGTTTAAATATGCATATCTATGCTTAACAACAAAACCGGAGAGTATACTCTTTGAAATAAAAATTTGGCGGTGAATACAATAGTCGTACGACTATTCGAAGAGGATCAAAAGATAATAAAAAGAATTTATTTTTTGTTAACTTACTTCCGTAGATCACTCTAATAACGTCAATAACTGTCTTAAATTTTGCACCATAGAATTCAAACACATGTATTTGTAAAAACAATTCAACAAATATTCAGTTATATTAAATATTACATATAAAAATGAATGCGCAAGAAATTGGTAGCCTACGGATATAAAGGAAACTAAGACGAATGATCATATTGCTTTGGCCCTATAAAAAGGGGCTTAAGAAAAGGATAACTGCCGAAGTTGT
This sequence comes from Protocalliphora azurea, assembly GCA_932274085.1. NCBI lineage: Eukaryota > Metazoa > Arthropoda > Insecta > Diptera > Calliphoridae > Protocalliphora > Protocalliphora azurea. The sequence continues at coordinate 87,657,390 of OW026520.1, forward strand.
TATATTGAAGATTAGGATTATTTTTTATGTGACTGATCGGCACTGCGGGAACGCACACTCAAGTACCGTTCTCTTACGAAATTAGATTTTATATAACTCGTACTCAAAGTTGTTTTTGAAAATAATTTTTTGAATTGTATTTTAAATTTTTTTTTTTTAAACTTGTGTCAATATAATTTTTGAAAAGTTTAAAATTTATTTTTGAAATTTTTACAACTTAAAGTCGATTTCACTATAAAATAGGTTCGTAAGAATTTACCACAAAATAATCGTTTTTTAACAACTAGAATCGATTTTCGACCATAATCGAAATCGATTTACCAGTCACACTAAATACAATTTTTTCACTTTTTTCTTAAAGTTTTGTTAACAAAAACATTTTTTCTTTACATATTTAATTTATTTCAATTTATAAAAGCATTAAAAAATTTCTTTTTAAAATTTATTCTTATTATTTTTCAATTTCAACAATCATTGCACGTGTTTTTTCTTTTGTTTGACGTTTCATTCCTATTTAAGACTAAAAATTGATGCTATTATTATTGCATTGTTGTATTTGTTGCCTATATGCATATACCTTGTTAAATTGTTGTACCATGACTTTTACACACTCGAGGTGGTGAATTTGACACCCTATATCTTATATCATATTAATACAGGGTGATCCGACCAGTAGTTGAGGAGATACAGATTTATTATCAAAAATTTTGCGATTGACTCTACTGTGCGTCATTGGGTATGTAGAAAATATATTTGATCGCCTTTTTAAAAGATCAAAAATTGACATTGAAGTTGAAGACGATGTATGTGCAACTCTACACGAAAATTCTTTCAATAATCCTTAAAAGTAACAACTGAAAAGTATAATGAGACTCATTAAAAAAAAGAGTTAAAAAGGGTGACCTAAGTGATTGTACCAACTGTGCACATGCTAAGCATATATTGGAGAAGGCGAGGAAATATAATTGTAAATGTAATAATAACGAATATTAAAGTAACACGCTATATGCTTAAAAATGAATAATCAAAACAAAAACGACGTAGATAATTTTATTAAAACGAAAGGCAAATAGTTTACATTTTCTATCTCAGCATTCTTACGGTGCTATATATATACTGCACTCCATCCCGACCGAGTTGCGCCAGAACTACTATTGTTTTCGTTATCTGCGATAGGCGGTGGGTGGCCTCCAAGTACAACACTCATACGGTAGCTTTCAACCGCGGAATTTTTATATTCTCTATGAATGTCGTTCAAAGCTGCTATATATGAACTGCAGATACACTGTCGGACAAAATATTGTGCGGTTTTTTACTCTTACTATTTACTTCATAACAATTGTCTTCTAAATGCATCATGTTCTACTTTTTTAGTGTCAAGGTATTATTCTTTTTATTTTGTTTAATTTAATAAACAAAATAAGTTTTTGAATTATTTGCATTTTGTGTTTGAGGTAAAAGTCTTTTTTTAAATATTTGTGTGATCGAATAAAATTTGAGTTTTCTTCGATTAATCGAATGAATAAAGAATAAAATATATTGTTCGAATAATTAATTACAAGTTTAAAAAATGTAAAAACTAGTATTTTTTAAATCAATTTTTTAAAAATAACCATTCATTAACATAAAACAAAAAAAAATATCCAAAAATTGAGATCATATTCAAATTATAGACAAATTATATAATGAAATTAAATTTCTTTTAAAATTATCATTCATAAAGAACATAATTAAGAATTTTAGCTTCAAAACGATTATTGTTACTATTGATGGTAGCAATATATAGCATTAAAAGCAAATCTAGTTTTTCTGTTCTTTTTAAATTTGTCTAAATAAAGTCAATGATCATCAATATTGCTAAAATCTATTTTTTTTTTAATTTTTCATATTATTGATTGATTGATTGAGATCAGTTAACAAACCATCGTTTGTACATTTCAGAATCTTCGGTTGTTTCCAAATCACTTGAATTATTAAAATAATTTTTGAAATAAATAATAAAAAAAAAATTAATATGCGCTGGAAATTTTCCAAAATTTAACAATAACTTATACGACTCCCGTTTATTCTAACTTTAGGACGTTTGATTAAATCTTTAGAGAAGCTATTCTATTTTTTCCATATAATAATAAAAAACGTGGTGTACACATTTATATATCCTAACATAATAATTTTCAACAGGGATTTCCAACTAAACAAAACTTTTTACACTTATAATTTCAAAAAGGTATAATAATTTAACAAAAACTAGATTTGGAAAATTATTCAATTATTTAATTAATCGTTAAAAAATTATCGAACAATTTTTTATTCTAAATTTAAAAATTTTATTCGTTCGAAAAGAACAAAAATTTGTTCCTCCAATAATGACAACACTAATGCGAAGATCTTCCCTGATATGCTTCGGGAGAGTCTCCAACTGTGTGATGTTGAAGTTTGGATGACTTAGCGCTTTCTCGTGTAGATGGCGTGGTGAGGTAATTTGTAGGCAGTCTGTTCTTAAGGCTGCATTTTGGCAGTTTTGAATATTTCTCCACTGGGTATCACTCAGCGTCCTCATAGAATATCACGTCAACTCCTTGTGGAGGCACTGGAAGTTTCGAGAGGTAGAAGTTAAACAAGAGTGGCGACAGGACCCGACCTGATGAAATCCTTGTTTAACTCTACGAGGTTTTGAGCATTTATCTCGAACTCTTCTTCAAGTTGTTCGGCATTGTGGACTGCAGGATGTTCTGGAAGATAGTGACGACGGGTCAAGTGCCACAAGGATAGTCCGTTTACTATCCCTCTGCTGTTTTAAGCCATGACGAACTGCTGGTAGGTGACGGAATCGGCCTGTATGATTGTCCCCCATTCGCGGTTTTCCCGGGTTTTAATATCCAGTAGAGTATGACCAAGCTCCTTAAGCGCTTAAGTTCTTTTGCATTATCATGGAAATTCCATCTGGGCCAATCGCCTTTGAAGGTTTATCGTAGCTGATGGCCTTTGCAACTTCAGTTGGCGTGAAAAATTGTGGTATGTCCGTGACTAAAAGGTTCTGAAATTTAAGAACAACACTTCGCTACGCCTTGTCTCTCTGGATGCTAAATAAATTGTCGGCAACTTACCAACTCCTGTACTAAAGTTGCAGTTATTCAAATGATCTAACCTAGGATTGTCGGGGTTGGTATTTCGGATGTCATCACATTCATCTGCGAGTCTTGCTGCTTTGGCTGGGAAGTGCTGGCTCATTACGGATATTCGACCAGCAGGGACGAAGCAATGTGATAAGCATGAAGATAAATTCGAACTTAACTAGCAAAGACAAAACCACTTTCATTAAGAGAACTTATTCAGCAGTTAACAGAGTACTGTTAACATATTAGCAGAACAATATAAACCCAAATCTAGAGAAGATTGTTGGCAATTTTTGCAATTTCCAGGAGAGCTCGAATATGAAACTAGGCAAAAAAGGTTTTCCAAAAATAAATACAGAATTACTGAGATTTTTTAACATTTATTCAAATCCAAACTTCGAACATACGTGTGTTCTGTGAGGGAATTTGGAGCAAATTACTAAATACGGAGATGGCATGGAATTTCACCATATGAAAAATGTTGACAAGTGTGAAGACCATCTAAAAATAAAGACAGAATTCCTGATTTTAATTAGTCTGATTTTTAACAAATTTTGAAAAAAATAAATATTCAAGTCGATATTTCATAATTCAATATGAGTTCTTTGGGAAATTTTTGACCAAGTTGCCAAATGGAGAGGTAGCATGGAATACCAAATGTAAAATGTGGACAAGAGTCAATACTATCAAAAAATTAAAGTGGAATTTCAAAATCAATAATTTAACATATATAAGTTCTTTGGGTGATTTTTGAAAAGTGGATAAATGGAAAGGTGGCATGGAATAGCGAAATGTGGAAAATATGGATAAGGGTGAATACTATCTAAAAATAAATGCAGATTTCTGAAATGGATTTGTGAGATTTTTAACAAATTTTGAGAAATCCGTAATTCAAAATAAATGAGTTCTTTGGGGGATTTTTTCCAAGTGGCCAAATGGAGAGGTGGCATGGAATATGGGAAATGTGGACAAGGGTCAGTACCATCTAAAAGTAAAAGCAGAATTCCTGAATTTAATTCGTGACATTTTTAACAAATTTTTCAAAATCAAATATTTGTAATTTTTTATACAAGCAATGCCACCATATGAAAAATGTAGTCATTTGGTTTAATTCCCTCACAGAACTCACGCATGTTCGAAGTTTGAATTTAAAAAATATTCAAAAATTTACGTATTTATTTTTGGAATACATTTTCTGCTTTGTTTCATATTCGAACTCTCCTGGAAATTCCGCAAATTGGCAACAATCTTCTTTAGATTTGGATTTATTTTGTTCTGTTGTATGTTAACAGTGCTCTGCTAACTGCTAAATAAGCTATATTAATGAACGTTTTTTTTTTTTTTTGTCTTTACTAGTTAAATTCGAATTTATCTTCACACACATAGCAATGTGTACGTTGATCATTGAAACAGCGGTTAGTAAATACTCTGAAGTCCAATCTGCTTTCTTTTAGTTCATATACGTGCTGCGTTCAGAGACGATGAAATCTTTGGGTCGGTCCAGCGTAACGATTGTGGGTAGATGGTCTGACTAGACCGGAGCTCACAATGTTAATGTCTGGCGAGCTCCGCCGCGGCGGCTTGTCTTCTTGGGTTAAATATTTCCTTGGGTTAAATATTTCACATTGGACAGCATCATGGAGGTAATGCTGTCCAATGTAACTGTATTTGGAGCTGCCAAATACCCAATCGTATCGGATTTTTTATTAATTGTATTAATTATTGTAATCAATTGTATTAATTATTGTAATTAAATGAGTGTTTCTTTTTTTTTAATTGCGTAAAATTACAAAATAAAAAGTTTTTTATCTCTTCTGAAAACTTGTTAAAAAAACACATAAATGAATTCATCGGAACAACAACATATATATATATATATATATATATATATATATATATATATATATATATATATATATATATACAAATAGATCAGTTGCAATACTTGTCAGACTTGCAAGTTTTAGTTAGAGTTTATAGAAAATAAAATCATAATTCTGACTTAAATTATTTCATTAAAAGTGCTTAATAAACATTTTTGATATCAAATATCTGTTTTCATTATTTGAAGTGAGATCCCGGGTAATGTATTATTTTTTCCCGATTCCCCGAAAATGGAAAAATTCTAGGGAAAAAAATAGCTTCTTAAACTTGAGTCTTTTTTAAATATTGTTTAAAAAAAATACAGTTGAAAAGCCTGATTTGTCTACTTCCCGTAAGAGTTGAAAAAAAAATAACAAAAGAATAACAGATTTATTGAAACAGAAACCTACACAAAAATAGTTTTTTAAGCATAACTAAAAATGTTAGGGTGCATTGAAAGACCTATTACGTACGCTATTTCATTCCTCGAGCCATAATTTATATACAATTTATTAGCAGTGTTTTAAAAAACACTCTCACACAAGATCAACCAAGAATTATGGCAAGGTCATCATTCAAAGTTTTAAAATATTTGTTTCAGCTTATTTTAAAATTTTTGTTTTTTAAATAAAAATATATATATTTTTTTATTTATTTTATTACATTAAATATTTATCATTTACATTCAAAGGTTTACAAATAAAATATCTGCAAAGGGAAAATCCCAAAAACTAAACAAATAAAAATATATTTGATATTAAACTCATTTATTTATTTAGTTGTGTTTTCTAAATCCGCCTGACTTACTTTTGAAAAACAAAAAAAAAAAAAAAATAATTAGGCAATAATAGCAAATAATAATTACTAATACTTCTTATTTTGTTAAATAAAAATCAAATCATGTTTAAAAATAGAAAAACGAAGAAATAATTAAAATAATGTAACGCGTACTAATATACTTAGTTTGTTTTAAACCTCAGTAAACAAACTAATTGTTAGGCTTAAATAAATAAAAAAAAATATATATATACATATCTACATATATATATATAAGTATACATTCATATAAGTTAAATGTACATTGATATATACATTAAGGCTACAACCAAATTTTGGTCCTAACACCACGCGATAATAAATAAAAATTGGGTGAAAACCTCACAAAAAAAACGATTTTTTAAAATCTCCCAAATAAAAAGAGACATCAATTTTAAATAAAAAAATTAATGTATTATAAAGTAAAATAGTAACGGTTATTTAATTATTAAAAAACAAACTTCAAATTTACGTTACCTTTGCATAATGGATAAATATCCTATACTACTTTAATACCACGTTCTGCGCATATGTTGCTTCGCTGTTGCATTGGGATTATTGAAGCTTTTTTTAACCCAGTAAGCTGGGGTAATCTGTTCTCGGTATTTCGGGATAAGGACAAATGCTAAAATTGCAAGAATTGTCCTTGAGTTCCATCGAGCGTTGCTTAATGGCGGTATGGCTTTAAATTTTATATAACGAAATTTTATATAACGAAATTTTGTGTTTCTTTGGTAGTATTTAAATGCAGAACCAAGCTCAATTGGTGTAATGGAATGACGATATCTAGAAAATTTTTCCAAATTTTTGTGCCATCATCAAATTTGTTCAAAGCCTTTGTCCACATTTTAGCATTTTTCAAAACGACTTCTTTTAAAACCCATTATTCTTAAGTATTAAAAAAACTCGGAATATTTAAAACACGTAATTATATAAAAAACTTAATAATATTCTTTGAATATTAAAAACAAAAATAACATGACGTTTTTTTTATCACATATATATATATATATATATATATATATATATATATATATATATATTATAGGATAAAGGTTCTCACTGTAATAGTTCCTTACCACTGTAATAGTTAACCTATAACATTCTACAATACAAGAACTATCTTTGCGTCAAATATATCTATCTATTTGAACTTTATATGAAAATGTAAAACTATTTAAAGTTGTTAGTGTTTACATAGATACAGTGTTTATGTAGTATAGGTTAATATATTTGTAATTACATCCAATATAATGTGAAGGGTATATAAGATTCACTAACTTGTTTTAAATAATTTTCAATGGGCTATTCGACTATGTTAGGGCCATTTTGATATTTACAAAAAAGATGTAAAAAAGATATAACCCTAATGTACATGCATAATTTTTTTTAATTTTTGTTTTGTTTCTTAATTGTAAGCTTAATAAATTAGTAATATAAAAAAAATTTGCAATTGCAATATTTGTGTTAGTTGGGTGAACAGAAAATCAATGCAAACAAAATTACGTTTTAATAATGAATCAGATTTCAGTTGCTTATGCTCGAAGTTACTCTATAAAGAAATTTCGTCAAGAATTGTTTAACAAATTTATTTCAGACTTCAGTTGAAAACCTAAAAACTGTATTATGCTTAATTAAATTATAACAAATTAAACACTTTATCATTCAAAACGTGAGCACTTTTCAAATATTTTTTCTAAATGTTTTTTTTAAGCAATAATAAACATTTTATCACATTAATTTATCAGTTATAAAATTTATGAAAATATTGTATAAATACATACATATATAATCATTAAAATATGTTAACTAAATTAATTCATTAGATGTAGGTAAAATCTTAAGGATCTACTGATAGGAACAAATTATGAAAATTAGCCTAGCCATTAAAACAGGAACCGAATCCAACTTTGTACTACACTAAAGATTAGAAATAAGAATTGTGATTATTGTAATGGTTATCTATTGTTTTATGTGTCCCACACATTTTTGGAATCATGTTTCTATTCTATGGGACACAGAATTGATTAATTTTCGCAGTCTTCCCAGGAGTATTTTTTATCAAGAATCTTGTAATTTGTTCTGAAATTCTGATGTTTTTGATGAATCTTTTTATGTAATGGTTTTCTAGACCTATTCGAAGAACTTCAATAGGGATTCGATCCAGCTATTGGCTTGATTGGTCCAAAATTTCAATTACAATTTATTTTTATTTATTTTTAATAATATTTTATAACCTAGCCTCTTGGCCATAATCGGTTACAAATTTCTACTTAAGAGATAAATTTACATTACAATTCGTAAATAAAAATTTAAATATAAAATAACATAAAATTAAATAAAAGATAAAAAAATGCACTTAAAAACTTATTACTGATGTAATGAAAACAGTTAAATTGCACAAGTCAACTCAACAAAGCCCCATCAACCAAAAAATAGTAAAAATAAATATTAGAAAATGAAGTCAATCAAACAAGCGTGAAGTAGCATACACAAAGCTCAACCAGAAGTTTACTTAGTACTAAAAGTCAACACAAATTAAGGAAAAAAACTTCTTAACACGCTTGTGTAAGCATCAGTCCTTGAATAAGATACCCTTTGAAATTCCATAACATAAAGCAATCCCATAAACAACATGATCGCAGTACAGGTAACAATTTCTCTCCCAAAACTGCAATAAAAGAACCAAATTTTAACAACATACCCAAATTAATGCAACTAATGGCATTGACCAATCCAAGACCACCATCATACGTTCAAGCAAGAAAACATTATAAATACTGATGAAAATTAAATAACATTAAGCTAAATAAAAAGAAAAAATAAATCCAATTATCAGAAAATGCATTAGAAGAGTAAAACAACACATTCAAAAAATAAAACAAGTTGCCAATTTCGCATAAACTTCTTAATTCCAACAGATAAATTATGTTCAAAAACATTAATGAAAATCAAATATATACCCATCCGCAGAATTCATCATCCACTAGAAATGAGAATATAATAAAGACCATACCAATCATTAGATTGCGGAAAAAACATTCAACTAAATTAGAAAGATATGAACAACTTCCACACATACTGTTCAAACAATCCAAAACGGAAAACTTACTTAATGAGCATTTCAATGCAAAAATTACACCACAATAACCAATCTGCAATCACATGCAACCTTAATACAACCAGACAACAACATTATAAACTCACATCACACAAAAGACAAAATTTACAATCACAGTGGATGTATACAAACAACATGGAATCTGAGAAAATAGAGTAGGACATCAGAAATCTATTATAAAAAATAAGCATAAGCCAGGACCACTAGAAACATTATGAAAAAACAAAATACACCCATCCTCCTGAAGAACACAAAGTCATATAACAGGATTACTTCAGCTTACCGCAAATTATTAGCACTTTTCATCAAGAAACTATAATTAAATATCAACCCTTCAAAAAATAATAAGTGACCTACTAGCAACACATCAAGCAGTATGAAACCCAATCCTCCGCTGAAGATGACAAACAGATATCATTCAGAAGATATGCAAAATCACCCAATAGCTTGCAAAACATCATCAAAGCCAGATTATTGAAATGATCAATACAAAACACAAAAAAGATCAAGGAGATATTGCTTAGAAAAACTAGCCCCAATAATTAATCCAAACACTATGTAGCAATCAATATTATATTGATAAAAAATAAATGCTCAGTAATAATTCAAGATCACAAATCAAACCCTAAAAGCCATGTCAACACCACGCATTCAAAATTAATTCACCCTAAGAAAGAACACAACCAGGACCAAGATAATCTTTAAATATGAGAAACATGAGCCATTCCAAACCTACCATATCCAAAATCATATATACACAAACACATTATAAAAAAGGACCTGTATACAGCAGGTCAATAAACATCCATAAACTCCATGAAAAATGTAATACGTACTACATGCTTAAAGAATCAACAGGAAATTACAGAAAATGTAAAAAGCCTGAAACCATTACACTTCCACAAAACAAACAAAGAACAAACACCAAGAAATGTTCAGAATTTATTAAACTGTGCATATCCAAGAAGTGGAAGTTATCAAAATTCAAACTGATCCCACAATTATTACAACGATTCCAGACAAGAACCTCACAAACACACATTTATTACCAATTTTATTGAGAACACTAGAAAATTCAACCAATAACTACAGGATCAAACTATTTCTGGAAAGCTCTTGAAAAAGTTTAGATCTATAAGTATTAGTTGAAACATCAAACATTCTCAACGAATTTGGCAACACATTGTACGCTCGTGCCACTCTTGCAAAAAATTATCGCTCCATCAATGAAGTCAATCTGGGTATTTTCAACTGACGATTTCTACTAGATCTGCAAAATTTAAACAAATCAGCAAATAACCAGACGTCTGCAATTTATAAGACTTATAAAATATAACAAATTTCTATATCCCACAAATTTCATAAACATTTTGAAACATATGGTGAAATATGTTGCATTAATTTAAGAGTATAAAGATATCTTAAAACCATATTGAATGCAAGTCTAAGTCTTTTCGTAACATATCAAAAAAGGTACCTGAGTATAACTCCAATGCAAAAAGGAAAATAGGCATAATAAGAGCATGAACAACTTGTTTCGTAATATAAAAAGGCAGCATTAAATCTAAGCTATATAACTTGCGAAAGTACTTAGTACTTAAATTATTATCCAAAATTACACCAAGACACTTAAGCTTATCAGCAAACTCAATTGTATTACCACCCAGAGTAACAGAAAAATAATTGTTACCACATTTACCAAGCACTAAATAAAAGCTGTACATCATCTGTACATACTACTAGATACCACACTAAATAGATCATTTATAAACATAACGAAGAGTAGAGGCCCAAGTAAAAATCTCTGGGGAACCCCACTACAAACTGGAAGCACACCAGAAGTACGACCACTGCTAAAAACAAATTGTGATCTATCCGAAAGAAAGGAATGAATTAGCCTACAAGCTGACCTGTGCAACTTTTTCACTAGAATTAAATGATTTACTCTATCAAAAGATTTTGCCAGATACAATGATAAAATTACAATGTTGTCAGTCAAACCCAGAAGCAATGAGGTAGTACTTCTATTACATCTGAATCCAGACTGACAATTATGAAGCAACTGATTCTCATCAATATGTTTCACAAGCTGAATCTTAATAAGATATTCAACCATTTTTGATAGAGTCTGCAAAATAGATATTGGTCTAAAATCATTCTCACCAAACAAAGTACCATTTTTCTTAATGCGAATAACCTTCGCCACCTTCCACAACAATTGAAAATTAGATGTTTTCAATAATGTGTTTTCTTTAATGTGTAATAATCACCAATCAATCAGTGGCATCAAAATTCTAATAAACTTAAGCGCAAAGCCGTTACAACGAGTAGCAGTCGCCTTAATTAAATCAAAAGCTGCGAAAAGCCTGCGAAAAGTAACATTAGCCATTAGAAAAATAATTTTAAAATTAATAACAATAATAATAAAATTAAAAAATGAAATATTTACAAAAATAAAAAATAATATTATATAAAAAATAATATTAATAAAAAAATTAATGCAAAACAAAAACAAACTTAAGCTTTTAAGTACAATCTACACCAAAACAAAAATAGGTAATTTAGATAAAGGTAAAAACCATTTTTTATTTTTAAATTAATCCCTAACTATTTTCTATTTTTATAATATTAGATTGAACTCCATTAGAATAATTAGATGAAATAACATCATCAAGTTTAATATTACGGTTTTCATTAAAATTTATCATGACCTCATCACGGAGTTGGATGGAGTTAAATTTGACTAGGACTGATTTACCTGCATCAAAATACGTACAATGCTGAATATCCGTTTTCGAGACAGGCACATTACAAAGAGAACAAATTTTTAAAATAGGAGTGCGAAGATCCTTTATATTGGTGGGCAACCCTTTGATAATGATATTGGCTCTATTTAGTCTCCTTTGCATAATGCTGCACTTAAGCTCAAGCCACGACATTCTACCACTAACATCATTATCAACAACCTTTATTACATCAAAGAAGTGATGATATCAGATTTCATCACTTCCATACTAGAAGAATTACATGTAGGTTGGTTATTAACAAAATCATTAAATGTATCTTCAATACGCTTTAACTCGCATTCCAGTTGTTCATTTAACAAACTTCTACTCTCTTGCACTTTTCTCTCCTTCTTCTCTTCCTTCTTCAAAGATGCTGTTAGAGTAGCAAACCCATTTTTCAATTCTTCTTGAATGTTACACAATTTAGGCCTCTGTACAATTATCACAAATGTATTTGAAACCCTTATTTCTCATCATCAATGTATGTTGTTCTACTGAAATATTGACACTCCTTTGACTTTTTGTAACATTTTTACTACAATCTGGACATTTATAATTATCAGTGTGAGTCCCAGAAAAACAGCTGAAAACAATTCAGATGTCTCAAAAACAATTGAAAAACCAAACCAAAATAAGTGATAAGAAGTCCTTTTATTAATCTATCGCGACAAAAAAATAATTGATAAATCGAAGAGAAAACGGAGATCATTGATTTTCTTCATATAAATATAACATAAATTGTTATTGTTAGCTCAGTTCTATTAACGCCACCAAACACAAAAGCAGTGCTACCAAATATAGTTCGAATATATTTTTAATATAATTATATTGTTGTTTATGTTGAAAGCCAATACCAATATAAACAAAACACCAGCAACCAATATTATTTTTTTATTTGATCACAATAAATATACTCCAAAATTAAAATAATACTTTTAAATCAAGGGTGTGAAGAGTTAGATACGTCCCACATGTCTGTTAAATATATTCCAAACACTGTAAAGTAAGTTGAGTTTATTTAATTTGACTTTTTTTTACGGAAAGAAACGTTTATAAAAATACATTTTAATGTTTTATTGAATAAAACATAACTGTTTAAAATTTTAAACAAAAAATATGCCTCCAGAATAAAATTGTGTTGTAACAAAAACACCCATATTTAGGCCACATTGCGGGCCTGTTCGGACAGACCTGAATGGGGTTGTGATATATCACGTGAAAGCTCTAGAGGAGTAGAACTCAAAACTGCACAGGGTATATCCAGTTGTTTCTCAGGAGACATGCTACGAGGTGCTGAAGTTTGGCAAAATTCAATAAGTCTAAGAAACACGGGGCCATATTTTGATTTTGGCCATATCTGAATGGGGTTATGATACATCAAATTAAACATATATTATGTGTTGTGGGGGGGGGGGGGGGCATTTACGACAGACCTGAATGGGATTGTGATACATCGGCTGAAAGCTCTAAGGGAGTAGATCTCAGAACTATATAGGGTATACCCAGTTGTTTCTCAGGGAACATGCTACGAGGGGTGGAATACAATCATTCATATTTCAAACATATATATTCCATGTTGTGGGGGGGGGGGCATTTACGACAGACCTGAATGGGGTTGTGATACATCGGCTGAAAGCTCTAAGGGAGTAGATCTCAGAACTATATAGGGTATACCCAGTTGTTCTCAGGGAACATGCTACGAGGGGTGGAATAAAATCACTCATACTTCAGACATATATATTCCAAGTTGTGGGGGGGGATTTTGCGACAGACCTGAATGGGCTTGAGATACATCGGATGAAAGCTCTAAGGGAGTAGATCTCAGAAATATATAGGGTATACCCAGTTGTTTCTCAGGGAACATGCTACAAGGGGTGGAATACAATATCAATATTTTTTAATGGTTTATATTTCAAGTTGTGGAAGGGCCATTTCGAACAGACCTGAATGGGGTTGTGACACATCGGATGAAAGCTCTAAGGGAGTAGATCTCAGAACTATATAGGGTATACTCAGTTGTTTCTCAGGGAACATGCTACGAGGGGTGTAATACAATCATTCATATTTCAGACATATATATTCCATGTTGTGGGGGGGGGGCATTTCGAACAGACCTGAATGGGGTTGTGACACATCGGATGAAAGCTCTAAGGAATCAAATCTCAAAACTATGTACGTTTCTATGAGTATGTGATACGAAAGTTCGTTCATAATATCATATACATATATCATTCATTCCTCAAGACTTTTTAAAAAATGGCAATTTCTCTCTAAAGGTCATCAGATTTTGTTCATTATTTTCTTTCTCATTATTATTTTTGCTAATTTACTGAAAATCACAATTTTTTATGTTATAAATTTATATTAATGTTAGAAAAATCTAACAAATTACTGAAATTAAACTACAATGTGAAGTAATTTTAATGATTAACGGCTGTAATGAAGACCAAGTGAGACTTCAAACTACAAAAGTAAATAGTTTATTTTAAAACGCAATCGTAATGCATTTGCAGCTTTACTGCGCATTTAGGTGATCTACAATTTTCAATATTTTTGTTTAGAACACAGAGAAAAAAGTATATAAATCTAAAAATTGTATTCATAGATATTATGAATCGAATATGACTTTTTTCCCAAACTTAAAAAAAAAACAATATAAAATTAAGGGTGTGAAGATAAATTCGTCAGTTAAATACGTCCCACACAAATGTTAAATACGCTCCACACGCTGTGAATCGATTTGTTAAAATGAACAAAATTACTTTTTAATGAAAAAACAATATCAAAATTAAATTTTAAATAAAAAAAGCAAAATATATTTATAAAACACATTAAAATATAAAATTGTAAAAAAAAATTTTCAAATATATCACTCTATACATAAAATTTCTTTGAACAAAAATCGAAAATTTTAAGTGGTCCTAATGGCCATAAGGAGCAGACATGAATCGGGTAAGCGGAAGAGTGGAAGTAGCCTAGGACTAGTAGATTCCAGAAATGTATGTTTTACGTCCAGATTCCATCTGTGATCAGAGATATATAATTTTGAAAAATGTGTTTTTTCACTATGGTCATATGGAAAAATGTGGAATTTTCAAGTGGCTCCAGTGGACATAAGGAGCAGACATGAATCGGGTAAGCGAAAGAGTGGAAGTAGCCTAGGACTAGTAGATTCCAGAAATGTATGTTCTACGTCCAGATTCCATCTGTGATCAGAGATATATAATTTTGAAAAATGTGTTTTTTCACTATGGTCATATGGAAAAATCTGGAATTTTCAAGTGGCTCCAGTGGACATAAGGAGCAGACATGAATCGGGTAAGCGGAAGAGTGGAAGTAGCCTAGGACTAGTAGATTCCAGAAATGTATGTTCTACGTCCAGATTCCATCTGTGATCAGAGATATATAATTTTGAAAAATGTGTTTTTTCACTATGGTCATATGGAAAAATCTGGAATTTTCAAGTGGCTCCAGTGGACATAAGGAGCAGACATGAATCGGGTAAGCGGAAGAGTGGAAGTAGCCTAGGACTAGTAGATTCCAGAAATGTATGTTCTACGTCCAGATTCCATCTGTGATCAGAGATATATAATTTTGAAAAATGTGTTTATTCACTATGGCCATATGGAAAAATCTGGAATTTTCAAGTGGCTCCAGTGGACATAAGGAGCAGACATGAATCGGGTAAGCGGAAGAGTGGAAGTAGCCTAGGACTAGTAGATTCCAGAAATGTATGTTCTACGTCCAGATTCCATCTGTGATCAGAGATACATAATTTTGAAAAATGTGTTTTTTCACTATGGTCATATGGAAAAATCTGGAATTTTCAAGTGGCTCCAGTGGACATAAGGAGCAGACATGAATCGGGTAAGCGGAAGAGTGGAAGTAGCCTAGGACTAGTAGATTCCAGAAATGTATGTTCTACGTCCAGATTCCATCTGTGATCAGAGATATATAATTTTGAAAAATGTGTTTTTTCACTATGGTCATATGGAAAAATCTGGAATTTTCAAGTGGCTCCAGTGGACGTAAGGAACAGACATAAATCGGGTAAGCGAAAGAGTGGAAGTAGCCTAGGACTAGTAGATTCCAGAAATGTATGTTCTACGTCCAGATTCCATCTGTGATCAGAGATATATAATTTTGAAAAATGTGTTTTTTCACTATGGTCATATGGAAAAATCTGGAATTTTCAAGTGGCTCCAGTGGACATAAGGAGCAGACATGAATCGGGTAAGCGGAAGAGTGGAAGTAGCCTAGGACTAGTAGATTCCAGAAATGTATGTTCTACGTCCAGATTCCATCTGTGATCAGAGATATATAATTTTGAAAAATGTGTTTTTTCACTATGGTCATATGGAAAAATCTGGAATTTTCAAGTGGCTCCAGTGGACATAAGGAGCAGACATGAATCGGGTAAGCGGAAGAGTGGAAGTAGCCTAGGACTAGTAGATTCCAGAAATGTATGTTCTACGTCCAGATTCCATCTGTGATCAGAGATATATAATTTTGAAAAATGTGTTTTTTCACTATGGTCATATGGAAAAATCTGGAATTTTCAAGTGGCTCCAGTGGACATAAGGAGCAGACATGAATCGGGTAAGCGGAAGAGTGGAAGTAGCCTAGGACTAGTAGATTCCAGAAATGTATGTTCTACGTCCAGATTCCATCTGTGATCAGAGATATATAATTTTGAAAAATGTGTTTTTTCACTATGGTCATATGGAAAAATCTGGAATTTTCAAGTGGCTCCAGTGGACGTAAGGAACAGACATAAATCGGCTAAGCGCAGGCGCAGGTCGACGGGGAAAGGGAATTCTGCCTCCCAAAATTAATTTTCCCACTATGAAAATTAAACACGAATAAAAATTTGTAACAGAAAATGGAAAAAAATATAAAAATTATTTTGGAAAAAATTAGTTTGTCATAAGTAGAAACAAGAATAATGAATTTATCTCTAATATTGTCGATCCAAAAATTTGCATCCTCTTTCGAAAATTTTATAGTAAATCAGTAGGTTTTAAAAATTGGCACTTATTTGATAAAAAATGTAGGAAATGCACATTTTTAAGTATTTTTATTTAACTAACTACATAATATATATATATTAATTTTAGTAAAATATTAAATACTTCTAATAATAAATAATTTTGTAATTTCATTTATTTTTCCTGGGTTTCCGAAATTCTAAATTTCCTAATTTGGTTAAAATTGGGCTTAAGTTAATGAAAAATATTTTATAAATCAAAAGTTATCAAAAACATTTTACAAAAAGCGCTTAAGTAGCAACAGAAAAGGTTTTCTGCAAATTTTTGCATACACAATGTTATATTTATTCTAGATGTTATTAAATTATAGATATAGAAAATTTTGCCCATTTTGAGACAATTTTATTTGGAAGCTAAATAAAAATATTATTTACATATCAATTGTCAACGACAAATTTTTAAAAATTATAATTTTTCAAGCCAAATTTAAAAAAAGGTAATTTTGTAACGGAAAATCTTTAAAAATTTTGAATTATGCTCAAAAAAAAAAAAAAAAATACAGTTTTTTGGTAACTTCCTAGATAAATTCTGTTATGGTTTTGTTAATTTCTTCTTTTTAAGATTTTTTGGAAAGTAGAAGAATCAAGCTTATTATTCATATACATTTGTATATATATGTTTTGGTGAAATATTGAAAGAAAATTTTTAAACAACATTTAACAAAAATGAAAATTTTCAAGTTTTAAGTTCTATTTTTTAAAGACTCTTTGTATGCATAACAAGTTTTATTATCTTTAAATTGGAAAAAAAATGTTAGAACTTATTCGATTTTTACTTATTTTTATTTTTGCTTAAATTTTTAGACGTTATTATTTTCCCCCAAGTAAATTGATTTGCTTAAAAATATATTAAAAATAATTTGACAATGTGTTGAAGTTTTGAAATAATTGTTTGAGTATGTAAACGATTTGAAAGATTGACGTCTCATTTTATTGTAAATGAAATAGCGCTTAAAATTTTATATCTTTACTATTATTTTGAAATAGAAAACAAATTTAATTAACAAAATATAATAAATTATTTCTTTTTTATAGTAAATATAAAAGATTTAAATAGAGTTTAAAAGCTAAATTCTTTTGCTTTTTTCATTCAACTAAATTCAAAATTGACTTAAAATTTAAGCAGCAACGAGATCTTTAGTGCTCTAATTATCATTAAAACGTTTTTTTTTTTTTTTGCGAAATATCTGAAAATTTACAGGATATTTCGAATTTTGTTGTTTTTCTTACAATTTCTTACTTTTTAGAAGTAATGAAAAGTAAGGGAGCAAAGCCATTATTAGTGAAATAGAATTAAAAAATAAAATAATAAAGTAAAATATTTATTTTATTTTTGTAAAAAAATATAGATTTTCGGTACTGTTCCCTTTGTCAGATTAGTACCAAATATTTGTATCAGTAAGTTCATGATATAAAGGGATATAATTTGGTCTATTTAAGTAATATTGATATTCTAAGTATCAAAACCTACATAGCTCAACCTTTCGTGTTTTTCAGGTCATGCACTTTTATTATTTTCATTGAAATGCATTTATTTATTTGAAATGCTTTAGAGGGTAACAATTAAATAAAAATACACATATTCAATATTCCCCGAAATTTATGAACCACAGATTTACTAAATTTTTTTTTGTATTTCAAAAACTAAAAAGGAATAATGAAGTAAAGTATAAACATTTTCCGTGTCACAAAAAAAAAAAAAAAAAAAAAAATATATATATATATATATATATATATATATATAGTTCAGAAGTTATTATAAAAATATTGTATAAAATTTTACGCCACTTATCAACTTAAATTTTTAGCTACTAAAGTCTTGTACATAATTTCGAATTAAAAAAAACTCAAAATTATATATCTCTGATCACAGATGGAATCTGGACGTCGAACATACATTTCTGGAATCTACTAGTCCTAGGCTACTTCCACTCTTCCGCTTACCCGATTCATGTCTGCTCCTTATGTCCACTGGAGCCACTTGAAAATTCCAGATTTTTCCATATGACCATAGTGAAAAAACACATTTTTCAAAATTATATATCTCTGATCACAGATGGAATCTGGACGTAGAACATACATTTCTGGAATCTACTAGTCCTAGGCTACTTCCACTCTTTCGCTTACCCGATTCATGTCTGCTCCTTATGTCCACTGGAGCCACTTGAAAATTCCAGATTTTTCCATATGACCATAGTGAAAAAACACATTTTTCAAAATTATATATCTCTGATCACAGATGGAATCTGGACGTAGAACATACATTTCTGGAATCTAATAGTACTAGGCTACTTCCACTCTTTCGCTTACCCGATTCATGTCTGTTCCTTATGTCCACTGGAGCCACTTGAAAATTCCAGATTTTTCCATATGACCATAGTGAAAAAACACATTTTTCAAAATTATATATCTATGATCACAGATGGAATCTGGACGTAGAACATACATTTCTGGAATCTACTAGTCCTAGGCTACTTCCACTCTTCCGCTTACCCGATTCATGTCTGCTCCTTATGTCCACTGGAGCCACTTGAAAATTCCACATTTTTCAATATGACCATAGTGAAAAAACACATTTTTCAAAATTATATATCTCTGATCAAAGATGGAATCTGGACGTAGAACATACATTTCTGGAATCTACTAGTCCTAGGCTACTTCCACTCTTCCGCTTACCCGATTCATGTCTGCTCCTTATGTCCACTGGAGCCACTTGAAAATTCCACATTTTTCCATATGACCATAGTGAAAAAACACATTTTTCAAAATTATATATCTCTGATCACAGATGGAATCTGGACGTAGAACATACATTTCCGGAATCTACTAGTCCTAGGCTACTTCCACTCTTCCGCTTACCCGATTCATGTCTGCTCCTTATGTCCACTGGAGCCACTTGAAAATTCCACATTTTTCCATATGACCATAGTGAAAAAACACATTTTTCAAAATTATATATCTCTGATCACAGATGGAATCTGGACGTAGAACATACATTTTTGGAATCTACTAGTCCTAGGCTACTTCCACTCTTCCGCTTACCCGATTCATGTCTGCTCCTTATGTCCACTGGAGCCACTTGAAAATTCTACATTTTTCCATATGACCATAGTGAAAAAACACATTTTGCAAAATTATATATCTCTGATCACAGATGGAATCTGGACGTAGAACATACATTTCTGGAATCTACTAGTCCTAGGCTACTTCCACTCTTCCGCTTACCCGATTCATGTCTGCTCCTTATGGCCATTAGGACCACTTAAAATTTTCGATTTTTGTTCAAAGAAATTTTATGTATAGAGTGATATATTTGAAAATTTTTTTTTACAATTTTATATTTTAATGTGTTTTATAAATATATTTTGCTTTTTTTATTTAAAATTTAATTTTGATATTGTTTTTTTATTAAAAAGTAATTTTGTTCATTTTAACAAATCGATTCACAGCGTGTGGAGCGTATTTAACATTTGTGTGGGACGTATTTAACTGACGAATTTATCTTCACACCCTTTATAAAATTTTGTTTATAGAAATTATTAAATTGTATATAATTGTGCGATAATTTTAGGAAATTTTTTTAAAAAATTTTATTTTATGGTAAATGCTTAATAAATAAACAGTGTTGCCAGTTTAGCATTTCTAAGGCTAAATCTAGCCTTTTTATTTTTCTTTTAGCCTCAAATTTTTCTAGCCTTTTTTGATTCTTAAAATTTATATCTATTTTAAAAGGCTAAAATTTTAATATTTCAACAAAGAAGAAAATAATTGCTTACTTGCTCCTACAAATTTAATTTTTTCGGAATCATCCATTTAGACATTTTTGTGTATTAATTCGCACAAATAATCAAGATTTATATTTAACAAAAATTTTCGTTTGCGGTGCCTCATCCTCCAAATCGCAAATAACACATTTTATGGACTTACTTAATCAGTTATTATAATTATTTTTTAATAAACTTCATTAACCATAAAAACTCTTTATTTTGTTCGCGATAAAAAATAAAAAAAAAATACATATTAGCTTTTTTCTGCTAGTAAACTGAAATACTTAACTGTCATTTCTTGCAATCTGTTGATAACATAAAACAGCAAATAGTACAGTTATCGTCAGATTCGTGTAATACATCGGGAACTTCAGTACCCTATTATAACAGTTTTCATCTAAGTTATAAGTTATATCAAGATGTTATAGCAATTGTTGCAGACCTCTTATCTGGGAGAAGTTGTGGTTATAAGTATATTTACCCCATAGTGTTATTACATTGCGCAAACTATATTACCTCATGCCTGGTAAACATTTTTAATGTTATAGTTGACACGTGAGTTTATATCGATACTTTGAAAACACATAAGTTTATTCCTATTCCCAAAGAAAATAAAGCGATATATGTTGAATAATTTCGTCCTATATCGATACTACCAATTATTGATCAAATTTTTAAAGGTATATTATAAAATCAGATTTTTCCACATTTCATGGAAAATAACTTATTAAATGCTTTTCAGTTCGCATTTCGAAAGGGCTGTGGTACTGAAGAGGATTTGTGAATGTTCAGAACTATATATGTAAATGTTTGGATGAAGGTCATAGTGCTGTAACAGCCATTTTTTGATTTGGCAAAAGTCTTTGTTATATATCTTGGCGCAAAAGCTCTAGTACTATGGCGTTCATGGAAATGGACTTTCGCTTTTAAGAAGCTATCTAAAAAATAAACAACAATTTCTTAAAATTAAGGAAAGTGAAAGTACTGTTAGATATTGAGTACCACAGGGAAGTGTTTTAGGTCCCTTGTTTGCGGTATTTTTACAGTTTAAAAAAAAAAAAAAAATTTTAAATTTTATTCCTCAAAAAATGGGTCAAAATTAAAAAAGTACTCTATTTGGACTTAGTAGGCTCAAGAGCTGTTGTCTTATGAATTTCAAATCAGAAAAAATAATATTAAAATTGATCATAAGCTTTGAGTAATACTACTTGAAAAAATTACTTTTCTCATATAATGGCCCTGTTGAAGATTGAAAAATGGGTAAAAATTAAAAAGGTGCTTTATGTGGACCTAGTAGCGTCGGAAGTAAAAGAATTTTGAAAATTTTGAAAAATGACTTTTTTCTCATATAAGGGCCATATTGATGATCGAAAAATGGATCAGAATTAAAATGGTGCTCTATTTGGACCTAGTAGGCTCGAAAGCTATTCTCTTAAGTTTGACTTGTCTGCTATCTATGTTCCTAATTTCATCAAAATGGTGGTTTAAAAGATTCAGGCTTATACCATTTATTTTCTAACTGTAATTTTCTTCATCGTTATCAGATAAATTTGGAACAAGAAATAATGAAACTTATGATGATTTTTTTAATCACAAGATCATTTATTGCTGGCAAATATATAGGAGATTGACAAAGTAATCTAAAGGTAGTTTATAACAATAAAATTTTGGTTTAAACAAAAAATTACCAAAATACAATTAGAAAATAAAATAACCAATTTTGGTTAAAAATAATTATAACGGCAACACTGATGTGTCAAGAAATGGCACGTGCAAAAAAATATGAGTGATTTTTTTTTTTGGTACATGTTGTGTGGTAATCTCTAGCGTTGTTGCCCGTTAAACCAGCGTTGCCAATTCAGCGAATTTTGCGTTAGATTGAGCGTTTTTTAAAAGTCACTATTTTTCTATTTGCGCTTTTTTCAAATTGTCGCGTTTTACTGCAAAATCTACACGTAGACATTTTTATGTTGGCTGTAGTCAAATACTATCTCCCTCTTTAATATGTTCCGTGTGGACCAATAAGAAATCTTATTATCAATTTATTTCCCAGTAAATATTTAAGCACAAAGTTGAGCAATAATGTTTAACATAAGCTGTCAAAATTAATGTTCTTTTTTAATATTTTGCTCTTAATTAATTTTAAAACTCAACAAAAATTAAAACGATTTTTTGATTTCGAAATTCCAAAATATACCTTCATAATGCTTTTGTTTAAAGTGGTCATTTGAGGTATCTATCCGTTTTCTAAATCCCGTTGAATGAATCATCGAATAAGCAGTTTTCCAGATTCTTCCAAACACGTTCCTATTCTTTTTAGGAAATGAATTTTTTGGGGGAAAAAATGGAGTGATTAAATTATATAATAGTTTTATCAATTTAAATTCATGGATAAGATCTTGTGATTCTGGAATTAAAATGTACAAAAAATTTTACCGCTTATTTCTGTAATAAAATTACCAATTCTAAATTTTTGATTTGAAATATAATTCACTATTTCTGCTGAAGTTAAAATATTTAAAAAATAAAAATTATGGACTTTAGATTGTTGTTGCTTTTCGTAAAATCAGATTCAAATTTAAAAAACTAGCTAAAAAGCGCTAAATTGAACCAAATTTAATGAATTTGGTTAAATTTAGCGCGTTTTGGTTACAAATAGTTGGCAACACTGCTTTAAACATTTTATTTTCATATACAGGCAAGCCTGATTACTCACTTATTTAGAAGTACACTTTGACCCGATTTGAGCCTTTCGTTATGATTTCGATATATATATACAGCATATTTTCTTCTTAGAAATGAAATTAACTGCATGTGAAAAATTTACTTGAGTTTTAAAGAGTTTTATTATAATAGGTGTATGTCTTGAAGTATATTTTATTGCAAAAAAAAATTTTAATTTTTTGTTTTTGCTAGAAAATCAAAATAGAATTTATATAAGTATTTTAATTTCACCTGATTGCACAAAAAAAGTGATTTAGACTGTGTTGATTCAGTTTGCATCGCAATTGTCCGGCCCCATTAACAACGCAAACCGGGGCCTCAGTGTTGATGAGTACGTTAAATACGCATATACATACATATACTATGTGCATATGTATGTAAGTATGATTTTTTTTTTTTTTTTTTTTTTTCGTGCAGCATCCCATCCAACACGATGTCAAACGTTTAAAATATGATGACTTGACTTTAACATTTGATATTAAACGTGTTTCTCAAACTTGTTTCAAATATAGGTAGAGGTTTGCATTTTAAGTTTGATTTAGAGTTGAGAATCATTTGAGAAAAAATGTTTGAAAAACCGTACATTCTCAAATTTATATCAAATGCTATTATTGAATCATTCTCAAACCTAAAGATAACTTTAACAATATTGGAGAATTGTATATTCTTAATTTGATATATATTGTTATTATTAAATCATTCATAAATCTAAATAGAAAAGCTAAAAAATATTTGAAAAATCGCATTTTCTCAATTTGATACCAAATAATTTATATATTTTTTATATATATAAAATTGAAACATATACAAATAAATAAATTTATTTAATCAAGTATTTTCCAACTAATAAATACGTATAATGACAGGGCATAATCAAAAGTGTATACAAGATACAAAGAGAAAACTTTACAAAAAAATTAATAATGCTAATTACTTTTAATTATGTTCCGCATGTGGTCACAATCCACATTTGAAAAAAGTTTGAGAATTATATTTAACAATGATTTGATATTAATAGCATTTTTCAATTTAACAATTAATTCCCCTTTTTGTTGAGAAAGCTATCATTTTCAAGTTATTTTGAGAAAGAATTTGATTTCAAATCACTCTCAATTTGATATAAAAAAATTGCGTTTGCTGGGATATTACTCACTTGTTCTTAATTATCTTTGTATAATAGAGTGTTGCCATTAAGTTAAAATACTTGTTAGTATCAGTGTTACACGTTGGTACAATTTTATTTTCTATTTCTATTCTTTTATATCAATTTAAAAAAAGCTGGAAAATTTATATATAATTAATAGCAATATGTAACACTGCTACTAACAAGTATTTTAACATAACGGCTATTCTCTATTATACAAAGTATTCATCTAATAAAATAATAGAATATTGTTTTGCAATTGTTTAAATCTTTCTATATTCGTTTATAAAAATAAAATAAAAGAAAAATTTTAAAATAGATTTGATACTCAAAACCTATGCTCAATCTTAATATTATCTTTTCTCTTCTGAAATCCTTAAGAAAATAGCTTTCGAATCTACTAGGAGCACCTTTTTAATGTTGACCCATTTTTTTTATCACCAATCTTATATGAGAAAAATCACTTTTTCAAAATTTTGAAAATTCTATTACAGAAAATCTATGATCAGTCAGCATATTATCTTTTTTGCTCAGAAATTCATAAGACAATAGCTTTCGAGCCTACTAGGTCCACATAAAGCACCTTTTTAATTTTTACCCATTTTTCAATCTTCAATAGGGCCATTATATGAGAAAAGTAATTTTTCCAAAATTCTACTCATATTACTCAAAGCTTATGATCAATCTTAATATTATCTTTTCTGCTCTGAAATCCTTAAGATAATAGCTTTCGAGCCTACTAGGTCTAAATAGAGCACCTTTTTAATTTTGACCCATTTTTTGATCATCAGTAGGGCCCTTATATGTGAAAATTAATTTTTTCGAAATTTTCAAAATTCTATTACTCAAAACCTATGATCAATCTTCATATTATCTTTTCTGCTCTGAAATCCTTAAGACAATAGCTTTCGAGGCTACTAGGTCTAAATAGAGCACCTTTTTAATTTTGACCCATTTTTTGATCATCAATAGGGCCCTTATATGAGAAAATGAATTTTTTCAAAATTTTCAAAATTCTATTACTCAAAACCTATGATCAATCTTAATATTATCTTTTCTGCTCTGAAATCCTTAAGATAATAGCTTTCGAGGCTGCTAGGTCTATATAGAGGACCTTTTTAATTTTGACCCATTTTTTGATCATCAATAGGGCCCTTATATGAGAAATTTAATTTTTTCAAAATTTTCAAAATTTTATTACTCAAAACCTATGATCAATCTTCATATTATCTTTCCTGCTCTGAAATCTTAAGATAGTAGCTTTCGAGGCTACTAGGTCTAAATAGAGCACCTTTTTAATTTTGACCCATTTTTTGATCATCAATAGGGCTCTTATATGAGGAAATGAATTTTTTCAAAATTTTCATAATTCTATTACTCAAAACCTATGATCAATCTTAATATTATCTTTTCTGCTCTGAAATCCTTAAGATAATAGCTTTCGAGCCTACTAGGTCTAAATAGAGCACCTTTTTAATTTTGACCCATTTTTTGATCATCAATAGGGCCCTTATATGAGAAAATGAATTTTTTCAAAATTTTCAAAATTGTATTACTCAAAACCTATGATCAATCTTAATATTATCTTTTCTGCACTGAAATCCTTAAGATAATAGCTTTCGAGCCTACTAGGTCTAAATAGAGCACCTTTTTAATTTTGACCCATTTTTTGATCATCAATAGGGCCCTTATATGAGAAAATGAATTTTTTCAAAATTTACAAAATTCTATTACTCAAAACCTATGATCAATCTTAATATTATCTTTTCTGCTCTGAAATCCTTAAGATAATAGCTTTCGAGGCTACTAGGTCTAAATAGAGCACCTTTTTAATTTTGACCCATTTTTTGATCATCAGTAGGACCCTTATATGTGAAAATTAATTTTTTCAAAATTTTCAAAATTCTATTACTCAAAACCTATGATCAATCTTCATATTATCTTTTCTGCTCTGAAATCCTTAAGATAATAGCTTTCGAGGCTACTAGGTCTAGATAGAGCACCTTTTTAATTTTGACCCATTATTTGATCATCAGTAGGGCCCTTATATGAGAAAATGAATTTTTTCAAAATTTTCAAAATTCTATTACTCAAAACCTATGATCAATCTTCATATTATCTTTCCTGCTCTGAAATCTTAAGATAGTAGCTTTCGAGGCTACTAGGTCTAAATAGAGCACCTTTTTAATTTTGACCCATTTTTTGATCATCAGTAGGGCCCTTATATGTGAAAATTAATTTTTTCGAAATTTTCAAAATTCTATTACTCAAAACCTATGATCAATCTTCATATTATCTTTTCTGCTCTGAAATCCTTAAGACAATAGCTTTCGAGGCTACTAGGTCTAAATAGAGCACCTTTTTAATTTTGACCCATTTTTTGATCATCAATAGGGCCCTTATATGAGAAAATGAATTTTTTCAAAATTTTCAAAATTCTATTACTCAAAACCTATGATCAATCTTAATATTATCTTTTCTGCTCTGAAATCCTTAAGATAATAGCTTTCGAGGCTGCTAGGTCTATATAGAGGACCTTTTTAATTTTGACCCATTTTTTGATCATCAATAGGGCCCTTATATGAGAAATTTAATTTTTTCAAAATTTTCAAAATTTTATTACTCAAAACCTATGATCAATCTTCATATTATCTTTCCTGCTCTGAAATCTTAAGATAGTAGCTTTCGAGGCTACTAGGTCTAAATAGAGCACCTTTTTAATTTTGACCCATTTTTTGATCATCAATAGGGCTCTTATATGAGGAAATGAATTTTTTCAAAATTTTCATAATTCTATTACTCAAAACCTATGATCAATCTTAATATTATCTTTTCTGCTCTGAAATCCTTAAGATAATAGCTTTCGAGCCTACTAGGTCTAAATAGAGCACCTTTTTAATTTTGACCCATTTTTTGATCATCAATAGGGCCCTTATATGAGAAAATGAATTTTTTCAAAATTTTCAAAATTGTATTACTCAAAACCTATGATCAATCTTAATATTATCTTTTCTGCACTGAAATCCTTAAGATAATAGCTTTCGAGCCTACTAGGTCTAAATAGAGCACCTTTTTAATTTTGACCCATTTTTTGATCATCAATAGGGCCCTTATATGAGAAAATGAATTTTTTCAAAATTTACAAAATTCTATTACTCAAAACCTATGATCAATCTTAATATTATCTTTTCTGCTCTGAAATCCTTAAGATAATAGCTTTCGAGGCTACTAGGTCTAAATAGAGCACCTTTTTAATTTTGACCCATTTTTTGATCATCAGTAGGACCCTTATATGTGAAAATTAATTTTTTCAAAATTTTCAAAATTCTATTACTCAAAACCTATGATCAATCTTCATATTATCTTTTCTGCTCTGAAATCCTTAAGATAATAGCTTTCGAGGCTACTAGGTCTAGATAGAGCACCTTTTTAATTTTGACCCATTATTTGATCATCAGTAGGGCCCTTATATGAGAAAATGAATTTTTTCAAAATTTTCAAAATTCTATTACTCAAAACCTATGATCAATCTTAATATTATCTTTTCTGCTCTGAAATCCTTAAGATAATAGCTTTCTAGGCTACTAGGTCTAAATAGAGCACCTTTTTAATTTTGACCCATTTTTTGATCATCTGTAGGGCCCTTATATGTGAAAATTAATTTTTTCAAAATTTTAAAAATTCTATTACTCAAAACCTACGATCAATCTTAATATTATCTTTTCTGTTCTGGAATCCTTAAGATAATAGCTTTCGAGCCTACTAGGTCTAAATAGAGCACCTTTTTAATTTTGACCCATTTTTTGATCATCAATAGGGCCCTTTTATGAGAAAATGATTTTTTTCAAAATTTTCAAAATTCTATTACTCAAAACCTATGATAATTTTTTGATCATCAATTGGATCATCATATAAAGATTTTTTCACAAATAAAAATTTTTAAAAGTATTTATTTTAAACACATGTTTCTGAAACATAAGGTAGTTTAAAAATCATAGTTTTTAATTATATATATTTTTTTTTATTCAAACATTTAAATTATAATAATTTTAATTTAAAAAATATTTCAAAAATGCTGTTAACATTTTCAAAAATGTAAACAAAAGTGCAGCTAAATCTATTTTGTTAAATAAAAGTCATTAACATTTTTAAAAATGTTATTAAAATTGAAAATAATCAAATTCTGCTAACATAACAGTCTTTGAGTGAGAGAACTGTTAGGTAACATAAAATTAAAAAACGTAGCTAACTTTCGTAGCTATCTTCACACCCTTAATTTTTTTAAAATTTTCAAAATTCTATCACTCAAAACCTATGATCAATCTTAATATTATCTTTTCTGCTCTGAAATCCTCAAGATAATAGCTTTCGAACCTACTAGGTCTAAATAGAGCACCTTTTTAATTTTGACCCATTTTTTGATCATCAATAGGGCCCTTATATGAGAAAATGAATTTTTTCAAAATTTTCAAAATTCTATTACTCAAAACCTATGATCAATCTTAATATTATCTTTTCTGTTTTGAAATCCTTAAGTTAATTGCTTTCGAGCCTACTAGGTCTAAATAGAGCACCTTTTTAGTTTTGACCCATTTTTTGATCATCAATAGGGCCCTTATATGAGAAAATAAATTTTTTCAAAATTTTCAAAATTCTATTACTCAAAACCTATGATCAATCTTAATTTATCTTTTCTGGTTTGAAATCCTTAAGATAATAGCTTTCGAGCCTACTAGGTCTAAATAGAGCACCTTTTTAATTTTGACCCATTTTTTGATCATCAATAGGGCCCTTATGTGAGGAAATGAATTTTTTCAAAATTTTCAAAATTCTATTTCTCAAAACCTATGACCAATCTTAATATTATCTTTTCTGCTTTGAAATCCTTAAGATAATAGCTTTCGAGCCTACTAGGTCTAAATAGAGCACCTTTTTAATTTTGACCCATTTTTTGATCATCAATAGGGCCCTTATATGAGAAAATTAATTTTTTCAAAATTTTCAAAATTCTATTACTCAAAACCTATGATCAATCTTAATATTATCTTTTCTGCTCTGAAATCCTCAAGATAATAGCTTTCGAGGCTACTAGGTCTAAATAGAGTACCTTTTTAATTTTGATTCATTTTTTGATCATCAATAGGGCCCTTATATGTGAAAATTAATTTTTTCAAAATTTTCAAAATTCTATTACTCAAAACCTATGATCTTCATATTATCTTTTCTGCTCTGAAATCCTTAAGACAATAGCTTTCGAGGCTACTAGGTCTAGATAGAGCACCTTTTTAATTTTGACCCATTTTTTGATCATCAATAGGGCCCTTATATGAGAAAATGAATTTTTTCAAAATTTTCAAAATTCTGTTACTCAAAACCTATGATCTTTTTTTGATCACCAATTGGATCATCAGATTTTTTGAGAAATAAAAATTTTTAAAAGTATTTATTTTAAACACATATTTCTGAAACATAAGGTAGATTAAAAATCATAGTTCTTAATTATAATTTTTTTTTTATTCAAACATTTAAATTATAATAATTTTAATGAAAAAATATTACAAAAATGCTATTAACATTTTTAAAAATGTAAAGAAAAGTACAGCTAATTCTATTTTGTTAAATAAAAGTCATTAACATTTTTAAAAATGTTATTAAAATTGAAAATAATCAAATTCTGCTAACATAACAGTCTTTGAGTGAGAGAACTGTTAGGTAACATAAAATTAAAAAACGTAGCTAACTTTCGTAGCTATCTTCACACCCTTTCTTAGAAGTTGCTTTAACGAGGAGGAGGAAGAGACAGTAGAAAATTTTCTTTTTTACTGTCTGTCTTGCGGATATAAGGACTGCTGAATTTGGCAGTCCGTATATACATGAACTATCTAATCTCTCTGCAATTGATGTTAGACGAATCAGGTCTTTTATTCGTGAGTCAGGTTGGTTCGATTCGAACCTATTTTCGGACACGTTAAAACAGATTCACATGATCCATTAGGAAAACACCTAACCTAACATTTTAGAAGTTCTATTTGTAATAATTCTAAATTTCAGATAAAACATTAGTGTTTAAAGAAAGATTTGAAGAAATTGCGAATAAAACTCATGAATAAGAGACAGATATTGTCAAAATAAAAAACAAAAAAGTACTTTTACAAAAATTTTGAGAATTTACAATTTTTATATATTCATTTGTGATCAATCAGATAAAAAAAAGTATATATATATATATATATATATATATATATATATATATATATATATATATATATATATATAATTGAAAATAAAGGAATCAAAATGATCGCCGTTTTACTTATTTTTATTTTAGGAATTTGCAAAAAAAAACTAAGGGGGTTTTAATTTATAAGCTTAATAAGCCAAACTGTGATTAACTTTAAGATTTCAGATGCATTTAATATGAATTAATACTGCTTGAATTATATTTTGGAACGAATTTTTGAACATTTTCAAACTTAGGCAAATTGGTCTATTGTAATTTGTAAGCAATTTTTACTTTTCATTTTTGCAAGAATTTTTTAAAAGAAATGGTTTAAATTTTATAGTTAAAGAATAGAATCACCCCGATCCCCCCAAAAGTCTTTGTACGAACCCTATTTGAGACATACAATAATGACACCTGATCCGAGATGTCATCGGAGAGAATAGTGACAGTTTCAATTGGTTTGTGGACTATAAATAGACATCAGTAAAATGGGATACATTATTCTGAGCCGAAAGACACTTCATTAGGATAAATAGTGACTTTTCAACTCGATTTGGTTGAAACAAACTTTTTTTGTTACACTCTTATATGAGTAAATAAGAATCAAATTTATTTCAAATTTGCCCTCGGGCTCTAAAAAATTTTGGAAAGTGAAAAAAGCCCTTAAAGGAAACAAAATGCCTTTTACTGTTCTTCATGTAAACGGGAAAGTTAAAAAAAACTAGCAATGAAAAGGCTAATTCATTAGCAGATGTATTTAGCAATTCTCACACCATTACTTTAAATAGTTATTCACCTTTGAACACAGCTGTCTTAATATTCATTCATGATCTTAACGATACAATTCTTGACAGATTTAACATAGAGCTTAGCAATTTAGACGAAGTTAAATCGTTTTTACTTTTATTGAAAAATAATAAAGTCCCCGGTTTAGATGGCATTAATAGCATTATCCTTAAAAAGATGCCCGTTTTTTTTTTTTTTTTTTTTTTTTGAAACTCTATGTAAACTTTTGAACTCTTGTCTAATTGAGAGCTATTTTCCAACGATTTTTAAAAAGGCAAAAGTAATTCCAATTTCTAAGCCAGAAAAGGATTCTAAATTACCGCTTAGCTACAGACCAATCAGCATCCTAAGACTATGGGATAAAGTATTTGAAAAAATAATTAGTAAGGGAATTTTAGACTTTTCCAACCAAAATATTATTAACCCTCAACAGTTTGGATTCCACAAGGAGCACTCTACAGTACATCAACTAAAAAGAGTTGTTAATTTTATTGAATCAAACAAAAGAAATCGTAAGAGCACTGGAGTTATTTTTTTGACATTGAAAAAGGCTTCGATTCAATATGGCATGAAGGTCTGGTTTTTAAACTAAATTCATTCAATTATACAACGTACCTGCAAAAATAATAGAGTTTCTTAGATCATAGGTTATTTGTTGTATCTATAAATAACACGCTATCCAGTGATAGGCACATCCCTGCGGGTCTGTCGCAAGGATCGGTATTATCATCTACTCTTTATTCAATATATATTTCCGAGTAGCTTTTTACGCTGACGACAGTGCTTTTATTTGCTGTGGTAAGGTGTCAAACGCAATAATAAAAAAAAAATGGAAGATAATTTAAAATCTATCCATAAATACTTCAATAAATGGAAGATAAAAGTTAATGTTAGTAAAACAGAAGCTATTATATTTCCATATAATAATCACAGAAACGTGTTCCTATAAAATATTTATATTCTATAGGAGTTTTTATTCCTCTGCAGTATAGTATCAAATATCTAGGAATTATCTTAGATAAAAACTATCATTTAAACAACACATGCAGTATATTTGTGATAAAGAAATCAAATGCGGCCGTGCACTTTACCCCTTACTTAACAGAAGATCTAAAGTTAATGTAAAAAATAAGATCCTTATTTACAAAATGTGTATTCGACCAATTATGACCTACGGATGCCAAGTCTGGTTTAATAAAGCTGCTAAAACTTACACAAAAAAGCTACAGATAATACAAAATAAAAATTTGAAAATGTTTAATTCATTTGCAAGGGAACTGACTCTGTCATGTAATGAAAAATGCAGAACGTCTACATATGAAATAATAAGAAATTTGCTAAACAATCTTTAAAACTTTTTTTTACTTAAAGGGTAATAATTGATGGTTGTTTTTTAAATTTCTTATAACGTTTAAGTATGTACGTTTTTTTTTTTTTTTTTTTTTTTTTTGACAACTTTTCGTTAATACTGTGATATTAATAGTTTCCTTATTTAATTATTTAGATAATATTTGTTGTAATACTTTTAAGTAAATTCTCATAACAATTTAATTAATTATTTTATAAAGGTTTCAATAGTCAATAAAAAAATATCTTAATATTAAGTTGAAAACATTATAAAATTATCATCCAGCTTAGTTCAATTTATATACATACAATTAAACTACTTTTGCGTTCGTTGGCCTTACGTTTATTGTATACCACAACTTTTCCCATGACCTAGTTAAAAAACATAATTCCATATAGAAAATAATTAAATTTTCTGTGTCTGCACAATTGAGGCACGATTTTAATTAGACTCCCTGTGCACTTTCGCTAATTAACAAATCAAATAATAAAAATAAAAAACTGCATACAACTGCATTAGACTAGTGAAATTTAGAAATTAAACCGCAACAACAAAAACTAAGACATGTGAACTAACTAAATGAAATTAACATTTACTACAAAACTGAAGAAATTGTATAGTATTTTTAATGTAATGTAAAGCAATAATAACAACAACAATAATAATAATAATAATAATAATAATAATAATAATAATAATAATAATAATTCATATAAAAAATAAAATAGGAAACAAAAGAAATTGTATAATTATAATGAAATGAGAAATAGTAAAGAAACTTACCTTTAATACAAAAATCCAAATAAATGCTTGAAATTTAAGCTTTAATAAAAACTACTAACAACCAACTTAAATTTCAGTTTAAACCGCTTACAAGACCTACTAACACTTATACGCAAAACACGACATAGAAAATCCCAAATAAAAAACAGTGGGAAACTTAGTAAGGTCTTGCCAAAAAATAATAATGATAATCTAATAAAGAAAAAATTATCATATACAGAAAAAACAAAATTATATGTATATTTGTTCATAAAAGACTTGTTTGTTGTTTTAAAAATCGTCGAAGTTAAATTTATGCTATTATTTGTTGTTTCTTTTTAAAACTTGTCAAGAAAGTGGCAAAGACCGACAAATAAAATATAAAGAAACAATAACGAAGGCAAAAAATCAGCAGGTTGAGTCTGAATACAAATCAAAAGCTGAAGGTTGATTATCAAAGTTCAAAAAATAAAGTTTAAGTCACAAACTTGTTATATTTTGTTATTTTTTATAGCTGATTTTTGATAATTTAACAGATGTGATGATATAGTTAAAATATGGTGAGGTTGATAAAACGCCTCCAATTGAACAGGTGATGACAAAAATTGAAAGCAACAGGCAGCTTAACACCGTTTGATTATTTTTTATTTTCCTCGTTCACTTTTATTTCTCTTCTTGTTCACGCATTTACACGCACTTTTTTCATACATTCATCCCAGACGATAGGTCACAAAACAAAATGATAGTCTTATCGTGTAAAAAAAAACAAAGTTAAATTGACAACAAAAACGTTGATATTAATTAACGCAATTAATTAAAAACCGCACTAAAAGATATATATTTTTTTTTTTCATATTCACATTCCTTGACTTTCTATTCTACTATTTACAATATAAAAGAAACCCACAATGACGTCCACCAACAACTTAAGTAGTTTTAGTTCTCCATTTACTGTTATTTTATTTTCCTTTTTTAAATTCATTCTTCTATTATTTTTTCTTTAATTCTTTTTCTTCTTTCTTACACTTTTCTCAACTTCTCGTTGTCATACATTTTTCCTTTTCAACGTTGATCAACATTTTTTGACGAATTTCAAATGCATTTTTCTTATTTTAAATTCATTTATATGTATAAAATATTTATATTATTTTAAAGCTTATTCATTGGTGTTTCATTTTAGATATAATTTATTAATAAATACACGGTTTCTAATGGCGAAAAACCAAATTAAATAAAATTGATAGGAAATGAAATCTTTTATTGCACTGCAACGAATGAAATGTAAAAAAAAGACGACGTCTTTCCAGAGACCATTTCGAAAAATTTTAACGGCGGCGATAGATTTTGCAAAATATTGTCGGCGGTTGATCAAAATCGGCTGTTACCCGGCTGAAAAGTAAGCATAAGAATATTTTATTCCCTTGTTTTCACATTATCTTACCCCAGGTCTACAACTGAGATTAACGCTGATATAATATGTGAGATAACGCCGGCAGAGGAGAGCAACCATTTTGTTTATATTATGTTAAATCTTAAATAAGGGGTACACGTATTTTAATAAATCCTATAAGATATCATTATTTTCAATCAGTAACAGAGTAAACATGTCCTTTTTATTTAAGAAATTCGCATTTTTTTAGCACAATTTTTATAAAAATGTTTTTTAACATGTAAAAGAAACACTAAAAGGAAAAAGTTTTACAAAAAAAATTGTTTTTCAGTAATTTCCAAAATACACATGCACGCACACAAATAAACTTTTCTATATGTGTATTTTATTGACAGTTCATCTTATAAGATGGTTTTGTAGAGAAATCTCATTACAACAGTCTCATAACCCCAGGTCTACAACTGAGATTGACGCTGATATAATATGTGAGATAACGCCGGCAGAGGAGAGCAACCATTTTGTTTATATTATGTTAAATCTTAAATAAGGGTACACGTATTTTAATAAAGTCACAGAGTACACATGTCCTTTTTATTTAAGAAATTCGCACTTTTTTAGCACAATTTTTATAAAAATATTTTTTAACATGTAAAAGAAACTTTAAAAGGAAACAATTTTACAAAAAGAAAATTTTTTTCAGTAATTTCCAAAATACACATGCACGCACACAAACAAACTTTTCTATATGTGTATTTTTTTGACAGTTCATCTTATAAGATGGTTGTGTAGAGAAATCTCATCACAACAGTCTCATAATACATCTCATAATACTAATATTTGAATCTACACGTGAAATAATTCTCTCAGAAAGCGAATTTGACACTCTCTGACACAAAAATCTTACATATTAAGTTACGTCTAGACGGGCTGTAATACATCTCATAATACTAATATTTGAATCTACACGTGAAATAATTCTCTCAGAGAGCGAATTTGACACTCTCTGGCCATTTTGTTTATATTATCTTAAATCTTAAATAAAGTGGTACACGTATTCTAATAAATCCTATAAGATGTCATTATTTTCAATCAGTCACAGAGTAAACATGTAATTTTTATTTAAGAAATTCGCACTTTTTTAACACAATTTTTATAAAAATATTTTTTTAAATGTAAAAGAATCATTAAAAGAAAACAATTTTACAAAAAACATTGTTTTTTCAGTAATTTTCAAAATACAAGCACACACATACAAACTTCCATGTGTGTGTATTTTTTTTTTACATTTCATCTTATAAGATGGTTATGCAGAGAAATGTCATCACAAAAGTCCCATAATACATCTTATAATACTAATATTTAAATCTACACGTGAAATAATTCTCTCAGAGTGTGAATTTGACACTCTTTGACAGAAAAATCTTACATATTATGACGGGCTGTAAAGCTCATCTACACGTAATAGATTATGTACTATTTTTCTGACAGAGAGTCTTAAATTCGCACTCTGAGATAATTATATCATGTGTAAATTCAAACACTAGTATTATAAGACTGTTATGTTGAGATTTCTCAAAAAATACACATGTACGAAGGTTTACTTGTATATGTGCACGTGCATTTTGAAAATTTCTAAAAAAAATTTTTTTGTTTTTTTGCAAAATTGTGCTAAAAAATTGCGAATTTCTGAAAGACATGTTTACTTTGTAGCTGATTGAAAATAAGGATTTATTATAATACGTGTACCCCTTATTTAAGATTCTCCCTTCTGCCGGCGTTATCTCATATATTATATCATCTTTAATCTCAGTTGGGGTTATAAAGTAACGGTTTGCAAATATAGTGTCAACATTAGGCAAATTTTTATCAAAACAAACGTCAAAATCAGTGCGAATATAAACAAGGTAACCTTAGTTAAACAGCTGATTATTATTTTGATTGTTACAGTTACCAAACTGCATATATAAAAAATAATAACGAATACGCTATATTGTTGTTTTTGTGCAACTGCTGCCACCTTCCACAAATTCGCATTAAGTTTGTCGTTTGTTTTGATAAAAAATTGTCTAATGTAGACACTATGTTACGTGTTAGGGGACAACGAAGTCCGTTTGTGTGAACATCAAATATAAATATTTCTTAAAATATTTGTAACATCAATTTTTGTATTTATTATACTTTTAAAATGTTGTTACGAGACCAAAAGGTCAACATGACGAGTTATTGTGGCTAGCTCGTTGTTGGACTCTTGCTCGCGGTGTAAGAACCTCCCTTCGACATGACCCAAGGAAACGTACCAATAAATAATAGAATATCTATTAACACCATCATACAATCTACACCAACAGAACACCAAAGAAGTGGAAGCTAGATGTTTATTCCAGTCGCCTATTCCCTGCCTTAACATATTTATTAAAAAAACTAATCTATTAAAAAATTTAAAATAACAAAAAAACAAACATATAAGAGTTAACAGAATAATACGAAAATAAGAACAACGTATCTTTTTGCCTCAATAAATACCC
The DNA here is from genome assembly GCA_932274085.1 of Protocalliphora azurea. Lineage (NCBI taxonomy): Eukaryota > Metazoa > Arthropoda > Insecta > Diptera > Calliphoridae > Protocalliphora > Protocalliphora azurea. The sequence continues at coordinate 87,694,808 of OW026520.1, forward strand.
AACACAAAAAAAAAAGAAACTAAACTAACATATACTTAAAGTAACATTAAACTTATTGCTTGAACTATTACTAATCTTATTTTAATTATACAATTTTTTATTTATCTATCTTTTAATTAATTTTTTTTCTCGTGTGGTACAAGATACTGACTGCTTTCGGTTACGTGTCAATTGTCATTGAGTCGTTTTATCATAAAACTAAAATCTACAGGTACTTTTTCCCTTTCTAGTACAGAATAAAAATTTTGTGATCCCCATTTAATCCTTCCTAAGTGTAGAAATAGAGCTTTTGAGAAGCATGAAACACGGCAATGCGAACGCGCTGTCAAGACGGCCCCGCAAAGTAGAATGTAAGCATTGCACAGTGGGGCAGGCTCGAAATTTTTTGGAAATAAATCTGTAACTTCTGGTCGGCTGGTTGGGTTTTCATGAAATTTGGTATAGGCGTAGCAGAGGAATGTACAATGTTAAGGAGCTAAGAGGGCTCAAAGTTAGGTACCTCTGACATAAAAAATTTTTAATCGCTTGCCAAATTTTGTTTCACGTCCGATTTCAAATACTTTTATATATTGTTGTAGGCCCTGATTAGACCTATAAAAACATGCTTTCGCGTCCTATTTATCTCTTATGTTTTTCGAGTTATTTGCGTTCGAATTTTTAAACACCATAATTTTGCATGTTCTTGGTACAGTTTTTTCATATATATCCTAGTATTTCCGACCGATTTTATTAGTTTTTTTCTTAACTAGTTAAAGAACAAAATTATCTATTGAATAAAAAAATTTGAAGTCGATATCTTTACCGAGTCCAAAAATAAACGATTTTGAATTTGAGAATTGCAAAAAAGACGACTTTTGTTTTTTTAGCCGAAAAAGTATCTACACTCTTTTTTATCTAAAATAAAATTTTCTTTAGCAATATATAATAATTTTGCACTTTTCTGAAAGGTAACTTCACAGAGATGACTTTAAGATAAAAAACAATCCCAATAACTCAATTGGTCATGTTACACACCCTCCCGAATTCGACCCATTTTATATGAAAGTTTTGATTTTAGACCATATTTTCTCAAATCTCAAAGCACGAATAGACAAGCGGAATATATTTTAAGAATCTTCAATATGTTTTTAAAAGTTTTAAATCAAAATCTACGGGACTTCGGAAAAATGTACAAATTCCATTTTTGGGAATTTTCATTAGTTTTTTTGGGAATTCAGGAAAACCCTATCCCTGATTGAAATTTTGTTAACGCGCTTTTATATATATTCATAAGATTCACATTTCCTGCAAATTTCATTAAAATATCTTTATAAACAAATATGTTATTACAATTAAAAAATTTGTATTTTCTCCAAAAACCCCAAATTGTCAATTTTGTTTGGTTTATTTCTAAATAGCGGAAGAAATTTGAAAAATATGTATTCCAACTTAAGCATATCCTTTAGCATATATAATTTCCGATCTTTTGTAAAAAGATTCAAGTCAATATCATGCCTCATTTCAGAAATATGCGCCTTTAAACTTTTATATTTCCAATTTATTGTATATATGACTATATTTTTACAAACTTGCAACTTTTGCCTTTAGCATTGCGTGAATAATTATTTAGAAAATTATGAATATTTCTGTATACTTTTAGTAATATCTATACACAAAATATTTTTATAAAAGTAATTAATAAATATTTCTTATTTTTAATAGGATTGCACCATTTCTCAAATTTAAGTAAATCTTTATCCTTTTCTAAGCATTCATATATTTCTATTAATGAATTTAAAATAAAAAAAAACAAACAAAAAATGTATATTTTAACTTAATCAATAAGTATTTTATTAGTTTACATTTATGGTGTTTACCTAAACTTAACAAATGTACTTATCTATTGTTGATGGTTAAAAATTTATATATTTATGATCTAGTGGCAATGTACAGGTATACTTTCCGGTGATACCTAGCTGCAGCATTTATCTATTACTGATGGTTCAAAATCTATATTTTTATGAGCTAGTGACAATGCACAGGTAAAATCCTTTCCGGTGATACCTATATCAATGAATTAGGTATAGGTATTCTTCCAAATTGACCCTTTCAGATATTTTCCCTAATGAAAATTCACAGAATACCTGTAAATATATATACCTGTGCGATATATCTAATAGATATATATAAATGCGCAGCTAATCCTTATCAACATCATAACGTAGTTGATTACCATTGTGATTACATTGAAACATGTACAATTGTGTTGTGTTCTAAAAATGATCTTAATCGTTTAGAAGCTATAGTGTAATTTATAAAAACTACATTTCATGCAAAAGTCAACGTCATTGGTAAATCTCAGATAGAGAGCTATTTAAAGTTGTATGACGTAAAAATGAAGTCCTTGAATCAGCGTAATAATAGATTAAAAATTGAAGATTCCGATTGAATGGATTCTGATATAGAAATATCGGCGTGCAAAATATCAACTTGAGCTCCCTGCAAGACATATGATGATTTAAGTACAAGATCTAAGAAGAAAGGACTGTCCCATAAGCTTTCTATAATTTCGAATGAAGAAGTTTATGATACATTCAAAGAAATGTTAAAAAAGGAGATGCAATCTAAGAATGCAATTAATATTGCTGAAATACTTTTGGTTTTAGCCCCCAATTCTTACCTATGGAGCCTCTACAAGTATAGCAGGCATTAAGGTCCCGTTGGAGTCTTTCCTGAACATTCCTCTTCCAGTTCAGCTTACTATCGAGGAATACACCTAGATATTTAGTTGAGTCGGAAAGTCTTAGTTCAGTTCCTCATAGTACCGGTAATATAAAATTCTCTACCTTGTACCTTCTAGTAAACAGAACCAACTCTGTCTTTTCCGGATTCCGGAGGACAGCTCACCCAGCGCGGACTGCACGATCTCACTGATTGTGGGAAGAAATTTTCCCTTTACTAGTATGACCACATCATCAGCATATGCCACGATCTTCCGTCCCCTGCTGTCAAATTGACGCAGAATCACGTCGACAGCCAATAGCCACAGTAGGGGTGAGAGCACTCCCCCCTTGCGGTGTCCCCCTAGTCACCAGTTTCCTTAAACATACTCCACCCAGGCACGAGTTGATAATCCTGTTGCTCAGCATGAGGGTTATCTATTCGATCAAGAAGTCATATACTTTAAAATTCACCAGCGCCTGCTTAATAGCGTCAATCTTGATATTGTTAAACGCTCCTTCATTATCTAAGAACGCGGCCATGGTAAATTCCCTGTACCGAAGGATGTCCTTGTTCTATATAACCCACCACATCATTCAGCACACTCTCAACAGATTTACCCTTCCAGTAAGCATGCTGAGCACTACTTATGCTGTTGGTGCCAATAGATGATCTTAGATATAGGTCTATCAGTCTCTCTAATGTCTTCAAAAGAAAAGACGATAGGCTGATAGGTCTATAATCCTTAGGTTTCGAGTGACAAGTCATACCACATTTAGGTATGAATATGACTCTTACCTCTCTCCACCCCCTCGGTATGTGTCTATGTAGCAGACACTCTTAAAAAAAACTTAACATTGTACACTCCTCTGCTACGCCAATACCAAATTTTATGAAAATCCAACCAGCCGACCAGAAGTTACAGATTTACTTCCAAAAAATTTCGATTCTGCCCACTGTACATTATAGGAAATTTTAAAAACAACCATCAATTATTACTTTTTAAGTAAAAAAAGAGTCTTAGTGATTGTTTGGCAAATTTCTTATTATTTCATATGTAGGCGTTCTGTTTTTTTCATTAAGTGACAGAGTCAGTTCCCTTGCAAATGAATTAACAGTAGATCAGTAAAATATCTGGGGTGTAGGTTATGAATTATTTTCAGATTTTTATTTTGTATTATCTGTACTTTTCTTGTATAAGTTTTAGCAGCTTTACTAAGCCAGACTTGGTATCCGTAGGTCAAAATTGGTCGAATACATTTTGTAAATAATGATCTTGTAAAGTGCAAAGCCGCATTTGATTGCTTTATCACAAATATACTGTATGTGTTGTTTAAATGATAGTTTTTTTATCTAAGATAAATTATAGATATTTGATACTATACTGCAGAGGAATAAAAACTCCTCTAGAATATAAATGTTTTATAGGAACACGTTTCTGTGATCTATAATATGGAAATATAATAGCTTGTGTTTTACTAACATTAACTTTTATCTTCCATTTATCGAAGTATTTATGGATAGATTTTAAATTATCTTCCATTGTGATTATTGCGTTTGACACCTTACCACAGCAAATAAAAGCACTGTCGTCAGCGTAGAAAGCTACTCGGAAATATATATTGAATAAAGAGTATATGATAATACCGATCCCGCAGGGATTTGCCTATCACTGGATAGCGTGTTATCTATAGATACAACAAATGACCGATGATCTAAGAAACTCTTTATTATTTTTGCAGGTACGTTGGATAATTTAATGAATTTAGTTTAAAAACCAGACCTTCATGTCAAAAAAATAACTCCAGTGCTCTTACGATTTCTTTTGTTTGATTCAATAGAATTAACAACTTTTTTTAGTTGATGTACTGTAGAGTGCTCCTTGCGGAATCCAAACTGTTGAGGGTTAATAATATTTTGGTTGAAAAAAGTTTAAAATTCCCTTACTAATCTTTTCAAATACTTTGTCCCATAGTCTTAGGATGCTGATTGGTTTGTAGCTAAAGGGTAATTTAGAATCCTTTTCTGGCTTAGAAATTTGAATAGCTTTTGCCTTCTTAAAAATCGTTGGAAAATAGCTCTCAATTAGATAAGAGTTAAAAAGTTTACATAGAGTTTCAAAAAAGCAATCGGGCATATTTTTAAGGATAATGCTATTAATGCCATCTAAACCGGAGACTTTATTATTTTTCAATAAAAGTAAAAACGATTTCGCTTCATCTAAATTGGTAAGCTCTATGTTAGATCTGTCAAGAATTGTATCGTTAAGATCATGAATGAATCTTGAGACAGCTGTGTCCATAGGTGAATAATTATTTCAGTAAATGGTGTGTGAATTGCTAAATACGTCTGCTATTGAATTAGCTTATTCATTGTAAGTTTTTAAAACTTCAGCGTTTACATGAAGATCAGTAAAAGACATTTTGTTTCCTTTAAGGATTTTTTTACTTTCCAAAATTTTTTAGAGCATTAAGGCATATTTGAAATAAATTTTGGCCAATATTCATTTCGGTCTTTATTAAGGTAGAAATCAAAATTTATTTAATATCTTCAAAATATTTTCCAATTGATGTTATTATTAAATCTTTTAAATTTACGTTTGTATTTATTTCTGTAAATAATTAGCATTTTACTAATATCAGATATTTCTCGTTGCCAAGAATTTTTATGGCCAAGAGGTATTTTATTTAACGCTTCTTTAACTATAGATATTAATTTATTAAAATAAGAATCTATATTACCTGAATTAGTAACAGGTTGGTCAAATGTTCTGACAACTCATTTCATTTTCCATCCGGTTTCTGATTGCTGACCAGTTTGCGCGATTATACAAGGGAACTGAATATGAATATGTTTTGAACTTGTCCAGAAATAACTCAAGATATAGGTACATAGTCCGACTCAAGGTTTGAAAAATGGCGACACGAATTAGATAAAAGCATGTCTACTGTAGATGGTTTAACGGGTTTGATATTTTTTTCAAAGCGAGTTTATTCATTTGGGTAATAAATATAGTAGCTGGATTGAAGACAAATGCTTTGGAGATCATTAATAGCGGAATTATTTGATATACAATTCCAATGTATATGTTGGGCATTCACATCATTCTATTAATCATAACTTGTACTGAAATACTTTCAACAGTACTTATTTTTATTTTTGGTAACAACGTATGCTTAATATTACCTGTAATTGCAATTAAAAATCCCCCGCCGTGAGTAGATCGACCCTCTCTATAAATTTTATAACTATGCCTTGGGCATTCCAATTCATAACATGAACATTATGTCTACTGGTTGAATTATATGGCATGTTGAAGCATCATACCCAATAAGCCAATAAAACTAATTTAAAAGTTTTTTTCATCCTTTAACTCATGCGTATAATACTGGAATTTTTTGCCTTTGAGAACACTCAAAGCTTCATTATACAGCAATAACGAGTTTGATACAATTTTCGTACCAATAGAAATTCGTTTATAAGTATATTTGTCCCCAATTAATCCGATCATAATTGAAAAACTTTTCGTAGAGTCCACAATTATTGCTAGAATCTTTTCTCTGAAAGCAACTGCTTCTTCTTAGTCTTCATAAAGAAGCTGTGTTGGATCTAAGGCATTTGGTACTTTGAATTTAGCGCTATTTTATACCAGGTGGCGGATTGGGGGGACTGGACATGAGGCACTAGATGTATTCATTTACGTCGGAGGATAGGGCTCTCTATCCACCCTGATTGCATCCTTTGTATCACGCCCGGTCTTGGAACCGTCTAGGTTATTGGGCTGGACGCGGTGCAATTGATATATTCTAGTTGGTGATCCTGCCAACATGAATATATTCTCTTGGTACAAAGATGGTATCATACGTTTCCTGCGGACCATATAAACAGGTGATATGCACTTTTAAGATCAAGGTAGTAGGTAGCAGTGTCGAGGATCTGAATAATTAGTTAGTGCGAAAAGAAACTAATTGAGAACAGCTCCCCTCTGATGCTGATGGCAAGGGTCAGTTGTATCTCAGTCCGCGTACGCCGTCACTGCGCCGTCTATATTTTTACGTACTTACTCGTGGGTTAAGGGAAAAAGTACAAGGGAAGAGTGGACGATATGGATTTAGTTAGGGTAGAGGAAGATACGGACGCTGACTCAGGTCAGGGAAGAGCTGGGTAAAGATAAGGACGACGTTTTTAAAAGGGGGTGCATGAGGATCCGGACGACGAATCGAACTTGATGAGACTGAATAACGACTTTCTCATGCAACACGGACAAATACTGATCAAACTGACGGAAGAGGACAGCCTGCTGGACTCGTCGAAGGATCTTGTCGGAACTAGTGCGACGGAGAGGTTGGAGGACCTGACTTTTGGGTCTGATGAAGAGCATGAGATAACAAGTCATCTCTGTTCTTGATCTGAGCAAAAATCATGGAACTGCAACCACTGTGCCGACACTCGGTAAGGAGCAGGATAATTCGACGGGAACATCAGGCCAGGCCTTTGGCCAAAACGTTAGTTCGGCATGAAGCGGTAGGGCATCCATCGGATGAAAAAGTCGCTCTCGAAAGCCGAACGAAGCTAAATCCTAAAAACAGCGTTAGAGCCTCCATAGCCGCACTTAATAAATTGGTTAAGAAGGGCCCATCGCTGATAGACGAACGGGATAGGCATGTTCGCAGGAAACACCGGAAGAGCATATACAGGTTTGCACGAACCTATGGCTCCATCGGTGATATCTTGGGAATGTCTTATCCCGAAGGTTTGAAAGTGGAAGTAGACAAAGGTCCGGTAATTGCTTGGAAGGGCAAAGAGTCCGTGTTTACCAGTACTTTAGAACCACAAGTCGCTGCTTGCAAGCAAAGAGGTGCTCACAAGCCATCCTACGGTTTTGTTCCCATAAGAGGACGGACAAACCAGCTTGTAATGCACTTCAAAATAGGAAAGGAGTAGAGACTGTAGCGAAGACTCTTGCGGGCGTCTTTCAGGATTCTCAAACGAGATCCATTAAAGGAGCTCAACCTGAAGATGAGATACCCTATACGTCTGGGAAAGCTGATCATGTACCACATGACTCTTTTAAAGGCCCTGGTAAGGGGTTCATAAAAAGAGTAAGGTTTGGGGATGACCAGCAGATTCCTTCGGCGAAGAAGGTTGGTAAAGCACCAAGTAGCTCGCGGGCAGTATTTGGTGATGATCAAACTTCAACGTCCAAAAAGGCGAAAGATTCATCCAAGTTGGACATTATTCAAACAGTAGTCATTGACCGTGCTGATTTAGATGGGAGAATCAGTACGGAAGTGTTACGACTGATTGAAGATAGGCTTATGGACGAAATTTTCCAGGCAAGGCACAGGGTGAAATAGCCTTCATGGGTGCAGACTGGACAACGGGTGTCAAAACTGTTAGTTGCAGTAATAAAGAAACCTTCGAGTTCCTGAAAGCCACGATTAGCAGGTGTAGCAGCCTTTGCCCGGATGCGCAACTGGAAGTTATACCAGTCACGGTGTGTATTCCACCACCCGCTAAGCCGGTGGAAGTCATACTGGGAATATTGGAGGGGCAGAATATGGGGATCAATACAAGTCAATAGAAGCTTGTCTCTTCATTGACTTCTAAAGAGAACCAGGGAAAAGATTTCCGATTCGCTGTAGATCGGGAATCTCCGAGGAAATTGGGCTCAGAAAGGGGGTGTTACGTTCGGGCTTGGTTATGTCAAATCTGCATCATTGTGAAGCGGCCTCGACCGAATTAATAACCTACCTCAGTGAAACCAATGTGGACGTGGCCCTAATCCAGGAGCCTTGGCTAAACAACAACCAGGTCTGTGGTCTTAGGGCTAAAAGATACAAATTGTTCGTACCCTCCACTGGAGATAAGGTAAGGATATGTATCCCAGTAAGGAATGAACTTCACTTAATTCTTTCAGTTATGGTGACCTAACGGTCGTTCAAGGTGAGGCGCAAGGAAGTAGTAAGCTGGTTTTGGCCTAAGTGCACATGCCTTGTGAAACGACGGATGTCAGGGTGGGGGCCGTAGCCGAGTACGCAAGGCGAAATGACGTTCGTCTATTGCTCGGTTGTGATGCCAATGCACTCCACAATTAATGGGGTAGCAAGGATATCAATAAGAGAGGTGATTCAATTTTTGATTTCATTATAGCGAATGGTCTTTTAATCTGTAGTAGAGCGAATACTCCTACGTTCAGGACGAAGTATAGGAATTCGGTAATAGATATAACGTTGACCAACCCTGGAGACCTGGTAGAGGACTGGAGAATAACCTCTAATAAAACCTTTAATCTGAACTTTCTGTGTTCGGAGAGGAAACATTATAGGAATCGTAGACGGATGAATTGGGATGCTTTCGGGCGTGATTTGAGGTCAAGACTACCCGAAACTCCGAGGGGCATCAGATTACGTCGAGGGACAGTCTGGTCGCGAAGTGGAGGGAATGACGGAGCCTATTATCAGAAGCTATGGGCTCTGCGTCAATTTGAAAGTAGGGGATGAAATATCGTGGCATATGCTGATGATGTGGTCATACTGGTGACAGGGAAATTTCTTCCCACAATCAGTGAGATCATGTAACCTGCGCTAGGTGTGGTTTCCTCCTGGGCCACTGATGAATCCTGAAAAAAACGGAGCTGGTGCTATTTACTAGAAAGTACAAAGTCGAGAATTTTATATTACTGGTACTGGGTGGAACGAAACTGAGACTATCCGACTCAGTGAAATACATTGGAGTATTTCTTGATAGTAAGCAGACTTGGAAGAGGAAGACTCAAACGTAGCCTTAATGCCTACTACACCTGTAGGGACACTATAGGTAAGAACTGGGGACTCAAACCGAGGGTTGTGAATTAGATCTACGCCTCGGTAATGAAGCCAATTCTTACATATTGTTGTTCTGTTTGGTGGCAGGCACTGCAACGTAAGAGTAATAGGAACCTTTTGTCGAAGGCATAGAGGTGAACTTCAATCGGCATTACAAGTGCAGCGAAAAGTACGCCACAGGCGGCTCTGAATGTCATACTTCATCCTTACCCATCGAGGAGTTTGTGGCGGCAAGGAATTAGGATTATTAGGTTCATTAAGAACAGGTCACTCCCGGGTCGTGTACGAGGTCAGTTACAGTGAGGTTAATCTAAGCTCCACGGGGGCATCAGATTACATGTGCTACTGAATTGAACTTTGGAGTAAATCCTGTTGTGGTGATACCTGATAATAAGAAACTGTGCGAAGGTAGTACAGTATTTACAGAGGAATCAAATATGGACATTGGTAGTGGTGAGGGGGTCTACATTATGGGCACGGATATAAAAGGCCGCGGAATTGATCAGATTGAACGTTGCGAGGGGTTCTGAGGTTACTCTCTATGTGGACAGTCAGATGGCTCTGAAGGCCTTAGAGACACATCTGGTAAAATCCAGGCTAGTTGCCAACTGTAAGAAGTCATTGAGAGAGCTGTTTGAACATTACGTGGTAAGACTCTGCTGTGGACTTGGCTATTGCAGTATATCTGACAATGAGTTAGACGCAGTGAAAGATGAGAGACCGACGTGAAACACCGCTGGGTTTCTTCTTTGGGAAATCAACGAATGGAACCAATTCGGCTTGTTACTCTCTTTTCTTCTCCTATTCTATCTAGTGTAATTGAAGGGACTCACAATGGACCGATATTAGTCTCTGGGTAGAGATGTAATACAATTGAATGCATCATGTCAACCTTCTCTATCTATCTATCTAAATTTGTTTTGGTACTTTCGAAAACACGATAATATATACAATATCCATATGCTAGTTTCGAAGTATCTGCAAATCCGAGAGAGTATTTCGAAGTAACAACTAGGAATGACAATGAACGTCAAGAGACCAAGTAAATCGAAAATTATAGCTACTATAGACAATATAGAACGTTTTGTGGGGTAACTTACAGAAACAGAAATATGTTCTGAATTGGATTCCAGGACATTCCAAGGATTTTTGTAATGTCTTCTTCAACCATTTTAATAGCAACTTCTTCATCAGTATTAGTAACAAAGTCTGGACAATTGCTATTACATTTTGCGAGTTGAAGACCATGGGAACTGAGAATTTTAATAATTTTAGTTTTCTTGGTTTCTAACATTTCGAGACTATCAGAACCAGTGAGGACATAGTCAACATATAAATCCTCATGAAGTACCTTTGAACCAATGGGAAAATTTTAACTATGTTGATAGCAATAAAGAAAGTAAACTTCGAATAGCCAAAAATGGTGCTGCTGTTAGCCTATACGTAATGGTTTTTAGTTGAAATACACTAAGTTTTTCTTTTTTATAGGATCTCCAAAGAACCAGTTGAAATTTGCGACGATTATAGAGCGACATATGGCCGAGTACCATATCTTCGTTCATAAAATCCACATACATAGACTTTAAAGTGGAAGACTTGATCATCTACGTTCGAGCGACAAAAATTGTTTTTGACTATATTCGAAAGAATCACCTTGTTTAAATGGGAAATGAACTTGAATACATCCATTTGAATCAACCTTTGTATGTTCGATGAAACGTTTTTCGTATACCTACTCTTCCTCAGTGAATTTCTGAGGACCACTTACATATTCTTCAACTTCCCAGAATTTTCTTAATGTGTTATCAAGATTTTCTGCTGAAGAGCTTAGTGTCAAATTGTATATAAGGGGCGAAAAATTTTGTTGAGAGTCCATCCATCCATCCAAAAATGGTATTTGAAAAGGACTAGTTGAAATGCTAGAACTGGATCAAAAAAACCATTTAATAAATAATTAAATTTATCAACTGCAGTTATGGACGAGTTGTCATGGACCATATTGCTAAACGATATAAATCGTTTATAATCTGCGTACTTTCCATCGAAGCAAGATAATTTAAAGGATGGCAAACGACTTTGACTAGAAAGTGTGGTATACCAACCGGCTTGCCAAACATTTGAGCATATGTTTTGTTTGGGCTACCAGATTGAGCAGCAGTGGTATCTGGTGGAAGCCGGGCTATAACTCGCCTGATGGTGTGGAGTTCTTGCTCGTCTGGTGACCAGTAGCCGGGTACACACAAAAAAAATATATACCAGCTAAAATGATGAAAATAATAAAAAGTAAAATTTTATATAGGGACCCGAAGTGAGTTATGTTCACACTCTTGCCTAGTTTTATTAATTATATGAAGGTCGCATTTTTGCTCCTTCTAACCAGCAGCTATTACGCCGGGATAAATTATCCCTCCCACAAGGGTATAAAAGTGCCCTATCCATGGTAACCTTTTCCTAATGTCGTTACCCCTATCACTACTATCCTATCTCATCAACCACTACTCCTTCCAATCACTTACCTTAAAAATTCTTTTACCAGTTATTTAAAAAAATTTTAGCACAATTAATTTTCATAAAAACGTTATAAAAATATTTTTTTTTTTTTATTTACAAAAAAAAAAAGAAATAAAAAAATAAAATGAAAAATTAGCAAAAAGAAAAAAACAGATTCATGCCATAATCAGAAATTCATTATAAATTAAAATTACAAAACAAACAAAAAAATCCAAAATAAACGAAGATTTACAATATTTAGGCATAAAAAATGCATAAAAAGTAAGTACGAATAATCAAAAAAAAAAAAAAGGAAAAATTACAAAAATTATTTAAACATTTCATTATTTAGAAAAATAAGAAAAATGACGTAGCTTCCACTGATGTTTTCTTCGACCATTTTGGCAGCCATCTTAATTCGCCCTCACGGAATGGAATGTACAGGTAAGTAATTTATTTTATTTTAATTAAAAAAAATCACATATATTCACTTTATATATATATTTTTTTCAATTTTTATTTTTTTATATTTTTATCCTTTTTTATATTTTTGTGCGGGTCTACATACCCAGGAAAAACTACGACTCACTTGAGCTCACTTTAGTTCCTAACAACGCGCACCTTAACCTTTTTGCTAAGGGACTGAGCTAGAATTAACGTATAAATGCTCTAGCTATTATTCCTCCCTTCCTTTGTAATCTTTTATATATATTTTTTATATGTATATTTTTTTATATTTTATTTATTAATAAAATTTTATATATGTGTTTTTTTCAATTTCGTCCGACAATCGGCAGTCCGAGTCTGGCGATACCTGAGAAATCGTTGGAGATTGTCCCACACTGGATGTGGCAGAGGTGGGGATGACTTTAGTTTCATTTTACTTGTATCTTTTGTTTTCTTATAATTTTATGTTTTAGTTCTAAATTTTGTAGTTCTTTTAATTTAGGATAGTTTTCAAGTTTTAACTAATAATTGTTTTTTTTTTTTTCTTTTAATTTTGTTTTTAGATAGTTTGTTTTAACTTTTTACCTTTTTTCAAATTGTAGATAGATTTTTTTTTCTGTTTTAAATAGCTTTTAAGTTTAAAATTCTTTTTTTTATGTATAATTTTAAGTAATTTCTAAGTTTTAACTTTTTGTAAACTTTTATTTAGTTTTTAAGTTTTAACTTTTTAAAAATTTTTATTTAGTTTTTAAGTTTTAACTTTTTATAAACTTTTATTTAGTTTTTAAGTTTTAACTTTTTATAAATTTTTATTTAGTTTTTAATTTTTAACTTTTTACAAGTTTTTATTTAGTTTTTAAGTTTTAACTTTTTATAAGCTTTTATTTAGTTTTTAAGTTTTAGCTTTTTATAAACTTTTATTTGTTTAGTTTTGTTTAAGATCAATGTGGCAAATTTGCTTGAAATACGACTCTAAATCACCATGTTTGTTTCGCTTCATGGTGACCCTTTGTTGTTTTACCGACGCCATATCGAAACCACTTGCATTGTTCGATTCAGGCGTAATATCGTCATTGTTAGGTATTGTAAAAGTTTTAGAAAATTTTCAAAATCGAAACACAAGAAAATTTAAAACCTATTACAAATAATTTTTTCGATGAACAAATAAATTTAGTTATTTATTTGAACCAAACAAATTTTTACCAAGAAAATGCAGTCTATTCGAACATCGAAAATGTTGTTAATAATACAAAATAAAGTTAATTTTGTTCCACGATATATTTGAGCAAATGTGACACAAATTCTACGAATGTATGTTGTGGCTCTACGTGCCAAGAATTTCAAAAATGTTATTTGGAATTACAAAATAAATGATATTTTGTGCCACAAGTACGATAGTGTTCAAAACGGACTTCAGAAATTCCTCGAAAGAATTGCAACTTTATCACTAATAGTTGTGTTGCACCGAAATATATAATATTGAAATGTTATTGAAATTGCAAAATAATTTTTATTTTGTTTCACTGGTATTGCAACTATACCACGAACGGTTGCGTTGCACAGAAAGGCGAAATATTTTTGTAATTGATGTAAATAAAATGTACGCAAATTGGGCGAAGAATTTTTCATTTCCAATTTAAATAAATTAAAAAAATGGTACCGTCCTGTCACAGTGGCAAAAAAATGTCGCTTTAAAAATTTAACTATTAAAAATATTTAATAAAATTATGTGAGAGTGTTTTATTTGTACGATGTGTCAATGCAGGTTCGATTGCTACTAAAAAATAAAATTACAAATTCTTATTGTGGACCAAAAAATAATTTACAAGAAAAGAAAGAACAAGTGGTCCGTTATTACATAGTGTCTACGTTAGAGATATTTTTATCAAGACAGACGTCAAACTTAACACGAATTTGTGGAAGGTGGCAACAGTTGCACAAAACACCAATATGGCGTATTCATTATTGTTTTTTATATGTGCCGTTTGACAACTGTAACAACCAAAATAATAATCAACTGTTTAACTAAAGTTACCTTGTATATATTCGCACTGATTTTGACGTTTGTTTTAATATAAATTTGCCTAATGTAGACACTAGGTTAAGAACAACACAAATAATATTACCAAAATATTATATGTACATGCATTATAAGACGCCGAGATTGAGTAATGTTTTCATCTTATTTTCGTGGACTATACAGTATAAAACTCACAAAAATATATTTATCATATCAGCCACAAAAAAAAAAAAACATAGTTTTACACATTTTTTCTTATGTATTGTACGTTCATTATAAATAATATTGTAATACCATTTACACTTAAATAATAATATAATTTTGGTGATTGCAGCAAATTCAATAAAAAAAATAATTTTTATAATCAAATTATATTTAAAGTAACTAATAAAAGCATGTGCGGACAACTACAGAAAGAATAACCAGTAAAAATTTACACTACAACTATAATGATATGCAAGCTTCAATAGCAATGCAATATTTACAACAACTACACTAACCCCAGGTCTACAACTGAGATTAACGCTGATATAAAATGTGAGATAACGCCGGCAGAGGAGAGTAACCATTTTGTTTATATTATGTTAAATCTTAAATAAGGGGTACACGTATTCTAATAAATCCTATAAGATATCATTATTTTTAATCAGTCGCAGAGAGAACATGTCCTTTTTATTTAAGCAATTCGCACTTTTTAACACAATTTTTATAAAAATGTTTTTTAACATGTAAAATAAACATTAAAGGAAACAATTTTACAAAAAAAAAACGTTGTTTTTCAGTAATTTCAAAAATACACATGCACACACACAAACAAACTCGTATATGTGTATTTTTTTGACAGTTCATCTTATAAGATAGTTGTGTAGAGAAATCTCATCACAACAGTCTCATAATACATCTTATAATACTAATATTTGAATCTACACGTGAAATAATTCTCTCAGAGAGCGAATTTGACACTCTCTGACACAAAAATCTTACATATTATGTTACGTCTAGACGGGCTGTAAGGGTATAGAGAATAACAAGTAAACAAACAAGTAGATTAACAAAACAAACAGTAACGACACTTATAAAGCTTCTTTATAAGCTTCATAATTCGTTTTTGTACAAATCTGTTGTAAATATTGTTTTTTTTTTAATTTTTAATTCTCTGAATTTACCAAAACGGTCCATAAACAACCGAGTTATAGTAAAAACTAAAAAAAATTATTAAAAATACACATGCACAAACATATATATAAAAAGCATTGCAATTACATTCAGTGTTGTTGTGTTTTGTGTAAGCAAGCAGTAGTTGTTGTTTGTATATACACACAATAATTTTTATACTTTCTACCACTGGTGTAAACGGTATAGGGCCATTATCAAAATTTTTTAACCTGTCTGAAACTGACTTTAATCCTTAATAAGTTTTGTGGTAACACTATTTTAAACAAACGGGTTACAGATCTGAACTCACAAGACTTGAAGCAAATAGGGTGCAAAATTTTAGCACCATATGTTCCATTTTATAACCATGATTGTTGTTCGTATTTCAAAAACATTGAAAAAGGGTTAAAAATTATTTAACTTTTTCCCATTCTTCTACATTTTTAGTTTGCACGTTTATACTTTTTGATCTTATATAAAATAATAGGACTTTGGGGATGAATTTTATACCTTCTTTGTTGTTGTGCAGACTTTCAATAGTTACATTCAGGGTAGTACAATTTTGATGGCAAAATTTTTTTAATTTTTAAGATTTTTTGATTTTTTGGGCGAGGTCTATGCGCACTTCCGTGGAATACAAATTCTGAAATTGATACTTGTTGTAATTATGCGTACTTTTCGCTTTATCTCGTTAATGTGCCCTAAATAGATAGATAGATAGATAGATAGTCTCAAATTTTTAAAACAAGAGTGAAAATTTAAAAAAAAAGTCACTTTTCGCGAGGCACATTCACAGTTTCTAATAGAATAGCATGGATTACTGCGTGAACTTAGTTTTTTGTTATTTTACACAATAAAATCGAAGAGCATTAAAAATAAATTTAATTTCACATTTCACATTTTGATTTTGTATCTACTCGTAACATTTTAAAGAATGAGATAAATTTGACAATTGCCAACATAAAAATGTCTACATGTAGACTAGGGGTAAAGGGTATATATAAGTTTGTCATTCCGTTTGTAATTTCCACAATTTTCTGGATCCTTGTAAGAAATAATATCTATAGGACGATGTTCGTCTGTCTGTTTGTCGGTTGAAATGGCGTTTATGATGCCCTCCGACAGCTGCCATACGATCGGAAATCCTTTCAAGAATTTTGCAATTGAAATTCAGAAAGATCGGTTCATAAATGGCGGAGATATTCTGAAGCCTTTATATAAGCTAGGGACTTCGTTTTTGACTTTTTGAAGCCTTGTTTAAACTACGGGTTTCGTTTTCATATAGACCGGTCATAAAATTTCGGTTTCGGTTTAATTAACCATATCGGTCCATAAACAACCGAGTTGTAGGCAACAACCTGAAAAAATTAGCAGTTTAGTTGACAACAGCAGTATTATAATGGCTATTATTGTTATTGTTGTTTTTTTTTTATAAGCAAGCAGTTTAGTTGACATCACAGTGGTCCCAAAACGAATTTTTTGGAAATAATTCTGTAATTTTAGAACTACTAGATGCATTTGAATTAAATTTTATGACCAATCCAGAGGTGTATTCTTAGCAGGTCTGGGGGACAGGGGGCAGACTTTCAAAGTTGGTAAAAAAAATTGTCAAAATTTCATTCATGATTCATTGAAAAAATTTTTTCACATAGATGTTCTTTATAATTCTCCACAAAAAAGATGTTTACATGTGTAGGCTATCTCTTTTACTTTAAGAGATATTTAGACCGAAGTAAAATTGACCAATTTTTGGACATGTTTTTTTTACTTTTTTTAACTTAGCGGGATCAATTTGAGTCCTAAAATTTTTCCAGAATATTCTCTGGACTCCGTATAAAATTGTATGTGGTTCCTATAAAAAGTTATATTATTTTGAAATAGAAAATTTTAAAAAAATGTTGATTTTTTATTTTCCTCTGGACCATACATTTTTTATGTTTCTAAAATAATTACGTAAATGTTTACGGCCACTTGAGGTAACAGTCTTTCCGTTAGCCCTATCAGAATTTCGTTAATTTTAATTTTTTTCTATTTATTTGTGGAGTTCAAAAATGACACAGCTGAAATTTAAAAAACACCTTGATTACATACCGATATATGTTCGTTAAACACATAAAAAACATTTAATAAGCCACGTCTCTGATAACGACAAGGTGACCATTTGACTAAAAAAGTAAATTTTTGAAACAAGTTTTCCTCGAATTGCGATTTAGGGTATTTCGGAATAAAAAAAAATAGGAATTTATTTATGTTCTCATTTTAATGACAACTTTTTTTTTTATTATATTAAAATTTCATAGTGATAGCTTTATTTATATACATTTTATTTAAAAAATACCGCATACTTACATAAATAAACCCCCTTCAGCAAAATTTGCACATTTTCATTCATTTCTACGGTGTGCCTCAGCATTCTAAATACATAAGTGCACAGCAGTTTCAACATATTTCTTTTTTAAAATAATTTTTTGTAAATATATTTCAATAAAATTTCACATAGTTATTGCTAAGGTATTTTCCAACTGTTTTGGAGGAGCACAAATTTCTAGGTGGTTTTGCGGTCCTCCCGACCTCCAAAAACTATTCCTAATAAAAAACATAAAATGTACATTTTATTTATTTCAGTATATTTCATTTTATTTCAGCTAAATATTCATTTACATCGAATGAATATCATAGTATTCGTACATTATATTATTGTTAGTATTCCACTAATTAGAGCAGGATCAAAAAACAATAAAAGTTAATTCAAAAGGTCCTGGTTTTGACAAATTCTTGAACGCTTTCTTGTGTTAAATAGTTGAATATGCTTGAAGTCAGAGTTTCTGGGCTCCTGTGCCTATTCTGTTAATTCACCTAGCAGTAGCATGATTGATTCCAAAAAAGCGTTAAAATATCTGTGATGAATAACTTAACTGCTCTCAATATCACATGACATCTTCGACATCAATTCCTGTAATTTGAGACGTAATTTCATAGTTTTTAAAATTTCTGCTAAACATATTCTGCTAAACATATTTCTTTGCAAATCATCCATTCGATCTTCACATTCGTGTAGAAAGCTAGACTTCCCGAATTCAACTCTCTGAGTTTAGTGGTCTCCACCAATATCAATCTCAGTTTTGTGTCTTACTGCACCAAATCCAATCTTATAAAAGTTAGATTAACAAAATCGATTGCATGTGACAAATGTAAGCCACGAAAAACCGTAACACGATACAGTTAAGTGACATCAAACACTTAGTCAATGCGGGGATGAGACGCAAAATTCTCGAAGGCCAAACAACAAAAACCCGCCTGACTGTACTTAAGAAATAATTACGGTACCGCGAGACTTGTTCCCCAGAGCTACTTTGCGAATTGTTACCATTATTTGTACTCTCATAGCAAACGACTACAGTTGTGCATATTTCTATAAACACATTTAAAATTTTTGTTTTTCTTTGAGGTATATTCGTTTCTCTTAGACAAAACAATGTTGTGTTGTTACAATAATTCGCGATATAACGGTACTTTTTTATGTAAGAAGTATTTGTTTCTTGCTTTTGTTGTTTTCTTTAATTAACAATCAGAACATGTTGATGATCATTTCAGTGGAATATTCCTATAAAAGCAGTCGAGAAAAATTTCTCTATATATATAAATTAAAAAATTATAGCAGTTTTAGTTGTTTGCTTCACTTAAGGTAAGTTTCTGATGGCAATATTTGTAGCATCTTAATTATTTTTTAGCCGCATTTTGGTAAGTTGATTAAAAAATTGATGTGTATTTATAGGAATATGCACCAGTGTATATTAAGACCAGTCATCTGTTTAAATTAAATTTTAATTCGCCTTTTTTCATTTGCTCTCATTTTCACAAGTTCCTTGTTGTTCCTAACACTTTTTTTATTGGTTCCAGGCATACCTCTATGGAAATATTTTCGTTTTAATTGGGAAATTTCACCAGCTTAAAGGATGACCGAAGGAACTTTTCTTACAGACCAGGAAAAAATTCAAATTCAATTTTTCGTAATCAAAACTGTTCTAACAGAGAAATTGGACGAAAAAATAACCGTTCGGAAGGAGTTATTCGAGGCTTTCTTAAGAATGGACAGGAATACGGAGTACGGAAACAAACAAAAACTAAAAATTAATCAAGCCTGGGAAGAAATTGACATTGATTTTCTTAAATTAGTCGAATCAATGCCAGACCAAAATTTTTAAGTTATCCAAAACAAAGGTTCATTAACAAATTATTACTAATGCTAAATTGGTTCATTAGTTTAAGTGCATATATAGGAAAATGCCATAAGAAATGGAATTAAACTACTAAAATTACAATGAAAAAAATGTATGTGCAATTTAAGCCATTTGTTATTAATTTTTTAAGTGAAGTCAATAAGTAATTTAAAAAATTAATTTGTAGCACCTTAATTATTTTTCAGCCCCATTTTTAGTAAGTTGATTAAAAGATTGATGTGCGTTTATAGGAATATGCACCAGTGTATATTATGGCCAGTTGTCTGTTTAAATTCAATTTTAATTCGCATTTTTTCATCTGCTCTCATTTCCACAAGTTCCTTGTTGTTCCTAACATTTTTTTTTGTTGGTTTCTAGGCATACCTCTATATTTGAGATCATACGCAATATGAAGCACATATTCCAAAAATCGTATACGGGTACGAGGAGGAGTTTGTGAAAAGTGTGATTTTTTCAACCCGCATAATAGCATTGCATACCTTTCCATCAATCATTGTTAATTGAAGTTCAAAGTGTATGTTGATATAATAGACACATATTCCAATGCAACCGGATTTAAATTTTCAATAGATTGTGTGATTGTATCAATCCAGTTTTGTGTACATTGTTTACTTTCTTTTATATATTGAAAACTTATTGGTCTACAATATACCTTTAATCCTTGAGTTGAGTTTTTCCAAACATATTTAGTAGCATTAGTTGAAGTAGTTGGTTCATTCGAATCCTTTCTTAATTGTAGTGGAACCAGCGATGCCATAAAAATATTTTTGTAGCCTGTACAACTTGCTTCCCCTGATGAATCTTGTTTATATTCTGATAGTGCTGATAATCCATTATATCCCCATTTGCATATTAACGTCATATCCGATTTATCAAGTTCCAATGCATCATTTTTCGAAAATGTTTATAGAAGCCTTGAAGTGATATTTTCAAGTAACTGCGACATTATCTATTTCACTACGTGGTGGGATAATATTTTGCTTTTTTTCCAGCATATCTTTGTAACATGGCAGAATTGGGTGTTCTTTATCGAGTAAAGCCTTTCTCAATTTTACATATTTATTTTTGCTTAGTCCTAACTCCGGCATAAGCGTAATGCCTCATTTTCAGCAAAAACTGGTCAAGGTGTTGGAATACATTTTATCATCTGCTTAAGTCGACTTGGGGATGCATCAGGAGGGATATCAGTAATGGTGTAGGGTATCATATAATCAGTCTTGACCGTCTATAACTTTCTCCTTTCTGTATAAGCAAGCAGCAGTTGTTGATTGTATCTAAGTTATTTTTGTATGAGTTATTTTTATAAGTGTAAACTAGTTAGGCGCTACGCACCTCCGTTATAGTGAAACACGAAAAAATATCCTTTTTGGTTGATGACTCGTTATAAAGTGTTTTCCTTATTTTTCATATTCAATCAACAGTCTTCAGTCTTCTATTCTTCTATTCTATTTCAAAAATGCTGACACTATGTCTTCCGATTTTTTAACAAATTAAACTTATCATACTACTTTTACAAAATATTTAATGTATTAGCAACTCATAAACTGCAATGTAACAACGGAATAATTGTAATATGATGCTCGTTTGCGGCAGTGATATTCAGTCTTGTTTGCTATTTGTTGCGTACTTATATATGTTTGTACGTTTTTTAGTTGGAAATAGAATCATTGCAATGATTCAGTGTTGTTTTTTGTATAAGCATGTATCTACACCAAACATATGTATACAAATTTAGTAGTCATCAGAAGCTATAAGTGTTGTTGTTTTTTTAACATAGTGTCTACATTAGACAATTTTTTATCAAGACGAACGTCAAACTTAACGCGAATTTGTTGAAGATGGCAACAGTTGCATAAAAACAACAATATTGTGTATTCTTTATTGCTTTTTATATATGCAGTTTAACAACTGCAACAACCAAAATAATAATCAGCTGTTTAACTAAGGTTACCTTGTATATATTCGCACTGATTTTGACGTTTGTTTTGATAAAAATTTGCCTAATGTAGACACTAGGTAAGGAAACAACGCTTGCCATGATAATTTAATTTAGTGCTTACATTTCTGTAGTTTGGAAAAAATGTAGATTATTTTTGTAAGTATAATTGTGAAAATTTGTCGGTAAGATGGTGGGAATATATATATGAATATAGCGCTCTAACATATTTTTTTCTTTTTTTTAAGCAAGCGTTGCATGTGGAACTAATCTATATACTAGTATTATTATTATTATTGTTATTATTATTATTATTATTATTTTTATTATTATTATTTTTATTATTATTATTATTAAGTATAAATATTAAAATATTAAGGCATATTTCTTTTTATTATTATAATATAGTGGTCTAACTTGTTATATAGCAAATTGCATTTTGTACAAATCTTGGATATATAAATATAAGATCGGCGATAAATATAATTGATTGGTACATTAAATTTAAGTCAAATATCGTTGATAGTTGAAAACGGTACAGTTTTTTAAAACAAATTTTGCTAAGGTACATCATGTTTTTTTTTAAGGAAGCAACGCTTGCTATGATAGCTTAATTTTGTGTTTAAATTTTTGTAGTTTAGAAAAAGTTTTTAAGTATAAATTTGAAAATTCCATATTTAAGGCCTTGTTTTAGTTTTTTTTTTTTTAGTATTTAAGCTTAAAATAAACTCTTACTTTTAAAAATTATATGTAATATATGTTTTCAAAAAATAGTCCAAATTTGTATATGCTAATTTATAATTATGTATTCCTATCGATTGCTGTTGTTAATTCGCATATTCTCCTGAAACGTTCAAGTTTTTGTCAGAATTGTATTTTCTGAATTTACTTATTCTGCTCGCTGTCGCTGTATTGACATTATAAGTATGTATTACTACCTTTATACACACCTCTTACTCGCAATTAAAAATTTTGCGAAATGAAAATTATTGCAGTATAAACGGTGATTTAATATTTTATTTGCAAGATAGTAACTCACGAAAACTAATCCTGATTAGTGAAACTAACCCTAGGTCTACAACTGAGATTAATGCTGAAATAATATCTCAGATAAAGCCGGCAGAAAAGAGTAACCATTTATTTTATATTATGTTAAATTTGAAATAAGGGGTACAAGTATTCTAATAAATTCTAATAAATCCTTGAAAAATATATGCTATAATTTTAGTGATTCAACCATCGTTTAAAAACATTCCATTGTAAATACAAGTTTCCCGAATTTGATTAAATAAGAGTTTAATAATCATTTAAATTTAGGTAATTAAATGCAACAAAATATTTGAATAATAATAAATATTTTGTAGATAACATTCGAATAACATATGTATAGACGAAATATTTTGCTAGTATTTAAAAAAAGCTAATAATAAAATTATTAACAAATTTAAACATTTAAACATCAATTAACATAATTTTTTTAAGTGCAGCCAAATTTTATGTTTCCCATTTGATTAACTACACCCTGTTGTTATCTGTCATTCGAACTGTCAAAACAAAAGAGAACCCAAAAAATTTCTGCTGTAGAAAAAAGCCATTCCCGATTCATCAGCAATTTTCCTGACAAAAAATTTTGGGAAAATATTTTAAAATATTAAAAGTAAAGTATTAAACTATTAAAAATTTCAAAATTTTTTAATAGATCCAAAAATACACCGCGGTATAACTTGTAAATCACTCTCCTACTAACAGCAATCTTAAGTGTAGAAGAAAAAGAAATACAAAAAATGGTGAGTAATAAAGAAATATTTTGGAGTTTCAAAAAACAAAGAAATGTTACAATGAAGAAGTATAAAGCAAAAATGAAAAAAAAAAAAAAAATAGATGGATTTAATTTGATGTACGAGGATTAAATGCTATTAAATAACTATTGTTTATGAGGGAGGAGCTCTACTGGTTTGAAGAAACCCTCAAAATAAACGATGAGTCAATTTTAGTGGAGAAAATAAACGATAACTGCTTGTTTATCTTGTTTTTATTTACTTAACAGAATGTTTGTTTTATTTCTGTATTTGTAGTCCGAGTTACAAATGGATTGTGCTTTAGATTTAATGCGCCGTTTGCCGCCTCAACAAATTGAGAAGAATTTAAGTGATCTTATTGATTTGGCACCCGATCTATGCGAAGACTTACTATCCTCTGTTGATCAACCTTTAAAGATTGCCAAAGACAAAGAACATGGCAAGGATTATTTATTGTGTGACTACAATCGTGATGGTGATTCATATAGATCTCCATGGTCCAACACCTACTATCCACCCTTAGAAGACGGTCAAATGCCTTCAGAACGTTTGCGTAAACTGGAAATTGAAGCCAATTATGCCTTCGATCAATATCGCGAAATGTACTACGAAGGTGGAGTGTCCTCCGTCTATCTATGGGATTTAGATCATGGATTTGCAGCTGTTATTCTTATTAAAAAGGCCGGGGATGGCAGTAAAAAAATACGTGGTTGCTGGGATTCCATACATGTTGTGGAAGTTCAAGAAAAACCTACCGGTCGCACTGCTCACTATAAACTTACATCCACCGCTATGTTATGGTTGCAAACCAACAAACAAGGTTCTGGCACAATGAACTTGGGCGGTTCCCTAACTCGTCAAACCGAACAAGATGCCAATGTTAGTGAATCTTCACCCCACATTGCCAACATTGGGCGAATGGTTGAGGAAATGGAAAATAAAATACGTAATACCTTGAATGAAATCTACTTTGGTAAAACCAAAGATATCGTCAATGGTTTACGCAGTACCCAACCTTTAGCCGATCAACGACAACAAGTGGCCATGAAACAAGATTTGGCTGCGGCTATTTTAAGGCGTAATGTTAAACCCGATTCTAACTGAAATTAAGATGGCTCCACGAGCCACCAATCAGCAGTTTAGATGATGGTAATCGATGTGAGTGGCTGAAGATGAAAAGGTGTGACTGGGCATTAAGATGTTATAAAAATCACTTTTTTATATTTTATTTGTTTAGGAAATCAATCAATTACATGAACGACAAACACAAAACAAAAAATTATATAGGTCTAGTTATTTAAACATAAATAGTATAGACGTAATATTTAAATAAAACAAAGTAAAAAAACCAAGTTGAAAAGTTTTATGAAAAATAAATAAACGGCACATGTTAATTTAATTGAGAATGAGTTTGGAAATAATTTTCTAAATGCATATCGCGGGCTTATATTCGAAATGGGCTAACTGCTGATTTCTAAAAATATTTTTTCGACGTCAAATGCATTGTTTTTGTGCTCTTTATAAGGAACGTTTTAGCCACAATTTTAAACATTTTTAAGCAATTTTTTTGCAATATTTATAATTGGAATTTTATAAATTTAGAGCGCGTGGTACTTTTTATAAGAAATATGTTATTTAACAAAAATGTTTTGAGTTTTAAATTTAGAACTAAAGTATTGAAAAATAAATTATTAAGATAATTTATGAACAAAAATTTATATGGTTCAAACACAATTACAAGTATTATTAAAACAAGTATAGGGCAGCACCCCCTCTCAATCAATAAATTGTAGGTCTTTGCGAAATTTATTAAATTTTGTTGGACCCAATGCTTTGGTAAACATATCGGCAAGTTTGATAAATCCTTTAGAAATATAATATCGCACAAAATGAAATTTGATGTCCATATGTTTGGAGCGTTTGTATCAGAGTTCTTTGCAATTCCAATGCATCCCTTATTATCTTCATAAATTGTTACCGCATTATCTTCTGAAAGTATATGAAGAACTAGCTTCTGAAGCTGCAAGACTTAAGAGCGGTATATTCTGCTTCACTGGATGACGTTGCTGCGATGGTCTGTTTCATACTACTCCAAAATTTCGGACAACCAAATACTTTAAAGATATAACTGCTAAGTTTTTTTTCTATCTTCGGTATCTGAAAACCAATCAGCGTCTACGGATCCTATAATTTCATTGTCATAATTTTTCGAATTAACCAGTTTTACATTTTTAGTACCTTTGATATAACGAACTGTAAGTTTTAACCTGGTCCAATGAGTGTCACTTGGGTTATTTTGAAATCTACCCATGTTTACAACGAGCTTTATATCGGGCTGGATTACCGTTTGAATCTTCTTTAATTTGAAATACCCATCTAGTCTTAAGAAGCTTTTTGTGTTCTGGGCATTGAACTAACTTCCAAACATTATTTTCATCGATTCTAGCTCATGATGTTACTTCTTTCATTTCTTCTAGGTTCTGTTTTAGGTTCATTCTCGTTCTCTGAACCATCCATCCGTTAATAAATTGGAATTTTAACTACAATTTTGCTCTTCATTACCTTCTATAGAAATGACACTGATATTATTTTTATTTTCCCCCTCTTGTTCGTTCCTTTCGCTCAAAATTAGAATATCTGTTTCGGGACTTTCATCTTTTGTTTCTTTAAAGGGACACGATGTCTCATTGAAACGAATATCTCTAGCTATAAAGATCATTTCCTTTTGAAGATTCCATAATATAACCTTTTGAAATATATCTTATCATAACCAATTTTACCGACTTGTTATTAATTTTTTTTTTCTTTGATGTGGAACCCATACAAATGCTATGCAACCGAAAATTTTTAACTTTGAAACGTCTGTTTTCCTATTATACCATAATTCTGAAGAAGTTATCCTATAGCTATTGATTGTGAATATTTTAATTCAAAATATTTGTTAAAAATAAATTATTTTTATATACAATTTATATTTTTAGAAATAAAATAGTTTTAAATCTTACTAAATAAATAAATAAAAATAAAAAATCATTTCGTACTCTTTTAAAGGGTGGTCCAAAGTGCTTTTTGTCATTTTCAAAATTCAATAACTCCGAAACTAATTTGGGTAAAAATTATGGTTTAATTTAAAATGAAACCAATTATAATTCTTACGTTTAGGAGAAAGAATTATATATTTTAAATTGGCAATAAATTTGACTATTATATGGAAAAAGTATTTAGTTCTAACTAATTGTGTATTTGACTGATGATTATACAAGTTTATAGATATTTTTAGGAAATTAAGAGTTCTGAAATATTTTTCCACAAAATTGAGCTGAAACAAAATCACGAGATCACTGTAATACAAATAAGAGTAAATGATCTTGAAAACTGTGTGCATTTGTATAATAATGAATGTTCATTTGAAGGTCTTCTAAATATTGAACATAATTGAACAATGAATTATAAAGTATTGTAAAACCTGGTGCACAGAAATTATTCTGAGCATGATAGCACAAGTTTATGTGTTATTTAGAGCAACTCAAGTCTTAAGATATATTTAGGTATATAGAATATATTAAGATATAATTAGACATATTTAATTACTTAATAAGCTTTATCGTGTCGGTTGGTTATTTGCTGGATAATATTTGCCGGATAATTTCTAAATGATGCTATTTGTATATATCACCCTCAATTTGTACCAATTAAGCAAGAACTAACTAAAATTGTACAATGGTAAAGATTGTCTAATACTTAATTTATTTATTTTGCTATGTACGTTCCCAAATTTCAATTAGTGTAGTTTTTATGTTGATATATTTTCACTATAACTAAGCCATTTAAAGACATTTTATTCTCCAAATAAATCTGGGTTAAGTAGATTTCTCATACTTAAAAATATTGTACAAACATTATGGATTTAACTGAAAACATCGGTGTAGCATATTCATTAGTAGGTATCCAAATTATAAAGTGAGGTTATGAGACAAAATCGTAAATTATTCTAAAGTGGATAAAACCTTAACATTAATTCTTATTTGGATCAAAAGTATAGACGATCACCTTTATTATTAGCAGGGTAAGTTTAAATATGCACAAAAAAAAAAAAAAAAAAAATTAAAATACGTGCTTGAAAAAGCACGATAAATTCAGAAAATATGCCAAGAAATATGCAAAAAATAGCATGAATATGTATTAAAAACATAAAAATGTATATGTTTTTTTATATAAATGTTTTTTATAAAGTACAAATATGCAATTTTCTAACTTTAAAATATAAATTGAACTAAAAATAAATTAAAAATATATTAAACAGACATTCAAATTCAAAGTTTCAGAGCTGTTGCTACGTCTAATTTTTTTCTTTAAAATTCTGAACGAAGTATTTAGAAAATGTTTAAAATTATTTCGAAATCAGTTAATCAAATACCAAAAAGTTACTCAAAAACAGTATTTTTGTTAAGAAAACTAATTAGCATATTCATTATATGCAAATTTAGGCAAAGATTAAAAAAATAATTTTTAGTAAGATACTAGACAAATATGCAAAAGCTTACTTTTCAAGCGTAAAGCTTGAAAAACTTGCCCTGATCATTAGTTTTGCAACAGTGCAAAAACTAGTCATTTTATAGCATTAAAAAATGACAAAAAGAACTTCGGACCACCCTTTAATAAAATTATCAGTTACTTGAAATTAATTTGGAATAAAATTATTTAAATATTATTCCATTTGATGTTCTAAAGGCGTCAATTTGCTCTTTAGCACTAGATATAGACGAATCACTAGATACTTTTTGTAGTGCAAGTGATTGCTAAACGATAACCTTCTGCACTACATTTCGTTAGCGATATAAGTAATAGATAATATTTAATGTTTTAATTAGTAAGTATAATCTTGTAAGCTGCCACTTCTATGTTTACATGTAATGCATAGAATTTTCGTTGAGAGTTTTAAGAGTATCAATTTAGAAATTTATATGTCACGATAATATGAATTTGTTACAACTATTTCTTTTAGTGATTTCACTATTGTAATTTAGTGCAATTGGTGGCTCTTCGTCTTCAGAAAATTACATTAATGTATACGAATTCATACAACTATTAATTTAGTGAATTCAATATTGAAATGTAATGAAGTTAGTGGCTAATTGGCAAAAAATTATTAAATTTGTCTCTAGAAATTCCCTTCATTATTAACTAATACTTCGTCTTCAGAAATTCATATTAATATATGCGAATTCGTTACAACTTTTTAATTTAGTGAATTCACTATTGAAATGTAATACAGTTAGTGACCAATTTGAAAAAAATTATTGAATTTCCCTACATTATAATGTTATAATGCATTATAAACGAAAAAATATTATACTAGAGTTGTTATTCTTGTTGTAACATATTCGAACGGGATAATCTGTTTTTATTTTAAAATAATTTTATTTTAAGCACCTGTATACAGATATAATTTCTCAAATTCATTGGTCGATATATATATATATATATATATATATATATATATATATATATATATATATATATATATATTAACAAGAAAATATGATTTTACTTTTACTTTAAAAGCTTGGTATGAAATCCAACTAAAATAGCTAATTAATTAAAAAACTTATATATATATATATATATATTTTATTAAAAAATATTTAATATTAATCAAAAATCATTTTCGTTGTTGGCATAGGTAATTTGACCAATTTGTTTAGAACTTTAAATGAAACTATTAAACTATTAAACTATTAAATTATTAAATCTAAAATGGTAAAAAATTGTTCTGAATACTTAGATTAGGACCCCAATAAATGTGAAGTAGAAACAAGTAAGAAAGCTATAGTTAGCCTACCCCGATAATACCCTACACCATTATGTATACGTGTACAAGTAATTTTCTATGAATGTCTTATATGGGAACTATGGTCAATTATGTATCGATGCTCATAAAATCTCCCGCCGTGCTTTTTGTGTACATAAAACCCATCTGTTTCAAATATCAGAAGGATACAAACATTTATTTCACGCCGGGTGAAATAGCCTTCATGGGTACAGACTGGACAAGGGTTGTCAAAACTGTTGGTTGCGGTAATAAAAGAACCTTTGAGTTCCTGAAAGCCGCGATTAGCAGGTGTGGTAGCCCTTGCCCGGATGCGCAACTGGAGGTTACAGCAGCGTCGGAATTGGCGTTGCAACCAATAGTAATGGTGTGGATTCCACCACCCATTAAACCGGTGGAAGTCATACTGGGAATATTGGAAGGACAGAATAGGGGGATCAATACAAGTCAATGGAAGCTTGTCTCTTCATTGACTTGTAAAGAGAACCAAGGAAAAGATTTCCGATTCGCAGTAGATCGGGAATCTATTAAGAAATTGGACTCATTGTGGGGAGTTGCTACGTTCGGGCTTGGCTATACCAAACTTCGATACTCGAAAAATGACAAAGCCAAAGAGGCTGCGGATGGTGCAGATAAATCTGCATCATTGTGAAGCGGCCTCGAACGAATTAATAACCTACCTCAGTGAGACCTATGTGGACGTGGCCCTAATCCAAGAACTTTGGCTAAATAACAACCGGGTCTGTGGTCTTAGGGCTAAAGGATACAAATTGTTCGTGCCGTCCACTGAATGTAAGGTAAGGACTTGTACCCTAGTGAAGAATGAACTTCAGTTAATTCTTCTTAATTCTTTCAGTTATGGAGACCTAACGTCGTTCAAGGAGAGGAGTTAGGAGGTAGTAAACTGGCCTTGGCCTCAGTATACATGCCCTATGAGGCGAAGGAACCACCGGATGACAAGGTGTGGACCTTAGCCGAATATGCAAAACGGAATGGAGTACGTCTATTGCTCGGTTGCGATGCCAATGCACACCACAGTCAATGGGGTAGCAGGGATACTAATAAGAGAGGTGAGTCAATCTTTGATTTCATTATTACGAATGATCTTTTAATCCGAAATAAGGGAAATACCCCTACTTTCAGGACGAAGGATAGGAATTCGGTAATAGATATCACACTGGGGGTGTTCTTTTTCTGACGATGGCAGGATAACCTTTAGTCTAAACTTTCTGGGTTCGGAGAGGAAACCTTTTAGGAATCCCAGAAGGACAAATTGGGATGCTTTTGGGCGTGATTTGGGGTCAAGAATGACTGGAACTCCGAGAGAGTTTATGTCGAGGGATAATCTTGACGAAGTGATGGAGAAAATAACGGAGTCTATCATCAGAATCTATGAGCTCTGCTGTCCGGTGAGTTATCCGTGGTGGCCAGAGGAGCTGAGAGTTCAACGGAGCACAGTTGGCAGGCTATATAACAGGGCCCATAGAGTTTTAAAAAGTACAAAAAGGACATTAGACGAGCTAAAAGGGTCTCGTGAATCTGGACCCTGTCAATGAACTATACAGATTCAGGAAGATACTGTCGAAGGATCCTAGTGTTCCAGAAATCAGATGGTTCATGGACGGAGTCGAGCTCTGAGTCACTTAATGTACTTTTGGAAACCCATTTTTCGGGTTGTAAGGATCCATTGATGGAAGGCGGTGAATTCAATCGAGCCTTACAAGTCACCAAGCCCGGATGGTATTTTTCTGGCCATGTTACAGAATACACCCTTGGTGGTTCGTCAACTACTAGTGGATATTTTTAAAGAGTGTCTGCTACATAGACACATACCGAGGGGGTGAAGAGAGGTAAGAGTCATATTCATACCTAAAGGTGGTAGGACATGACACTCGAAACCCAAGGATTATAGACCTATCAGCCTATAGTCTTTTATCTTCAAGACATTAGAAAGACTGATAACTCTATATCTAAGATCATCTATTGGCACCAACAGCATGAGTAGTGCTCAACATGCTTACCTGAAGGGTAAATCTATTGAGAGTGCACTGAATGAACACAAGCATTTGGTACAGGGAATTTACCATGGCCGCGTTCTTGGATATTGAGGGAGCGTTCAATAATATCAAGATTGACGCTATTAAGCAGGCGCTCGTGGATCTTAAAGTACATGATTTCTTGATCGAATGGATAATCCTCATGCTGAGCAACAGGATTATCAACTCGAGCTTGGGTGGAGTATGTTTAAGGAAACTGATGACTAGGGGGACTCCGCAAGGGGGAGTGCTCTCACCCTTGTTGTGGCTATTGGCTGTCGACGTGATTCTGTGTCAATTTGACAGCAGTGGACGGAAGATCGTGGCATATGCTGATGATGTGGTCATACTGGTAAAAGGAAAATTTCTTCCCACAATCAGTCCGCGCTGGGTGAGCTGTCCTCTTGGGCCTCTGATAAAGGATTGGGAGTGAATCCAGAAAAGACAGAGTTGGTTCTGTTACCAGAAGGTACAAAGTAGAGAATTTTAGATTACCGGTACTATGTGGAACGAATCTGAGACTTTCCGACTCAGCGAAATATCTTGGAGTATTCCTCGATATTAAGCTGACCTGGAAGAGGAATGTTCAGGAGAGGCTCAAACGTGGACTTAATGCCTACCACACCTGTAGAAACTCCATAAGTAGGAATTGGGGACTCAAACCAAAGGTTGTAAACTGGATCTACACCTCGGTGGTGAAACCAATTCTTACTTATGGTTGTTCTGTTTGGTCGCAGGCACTGGAACGTAAGTGTAATAGGAACCTTTTGTCGAAGGCACAGAGGAGTGCTTCAATTGGCATTACAGGTGCAATGAGAAGTACACAACAAGCGGATCTGGACGTCATACTTCATCTCTCACGCATTGAGGAGTTTATGAAGGGTATGGCAGCAAAGAGTCTGCTGAGACTTAGGGAACTAGGACTATTAGGTTCATCGAAAGCAGATCACTCCAGATTAATATTCGAGATCAGTTATGGTAAGGTTAATCTGAACTCCACGAGAGCATCAGATTACATGGCCGCTTAATCGGACTTTGTGGAAAATCCTGTCGTGGTGATGTATCGGATGTATCGGAGAGGGAAACCACGGTGAAACCCCCGCTGAGTTCCTTCTTTGGAAGATCAATGATTGGATCTTGGTCAGCACCAATGTAAGGTGTGGACTGTATGGTGTTGGGGGTGGTATGGCCGGCGCTCGACAGGGCAGGCACAGGCACTTTTCTGGACTTGAGTAGGAGGAGCTTAAGGATCATTATAGGGGAAATAACGTGTCACTATCTGATAGGGAAGATTAGGTCTAGATGGGACGCTAGCAATTCCGACTTTTGTAGAATATGTGCGGGCGTCGACGAGATCGAGTCTATTGAGCACATTATGTGCCAATCTCCACGATTGCAGTATTGTAGGATGAAATGGCTGGGCAGTCAATTTCTCGACGAGCTAAATGATGTTCGGGACGTGAAGCTTGTAGACGTCATAGGCTTCGTCATGGTAATAGACTGTCAAAGGGAGAGCCAGGGGTACATCCCAACATTGCTAATCCTCTTTCATGATTTCTTCATATTCTTTCCTCTTTCCTTCTTTCCTTTTTCTCTTCTTATTCCTATTTTCTCATTTCTATATTCTATAGCTTTTCAAATGAAGGGACTCACAATGGACTGAGATCGGTCTCTGGGTGGAGATGTGGTACATTTGGTATCACGTCAACCTTCTCTATCTATCTAAGTGTTTTGGATACTATACAAATATAAAAAACATGTTTAAGTCTTCAAATAAAAATGTTAACAAAAAATTCTCAATATGCATACTTTCCGTCCAATTGTATTTTTTTTTCTAAATTAAGTAATCTAGGATCCAAAAAAATCACTTAAAACCAACAATGAATTGTAGAATTGAACATTTATAGAAAATATAGAAACTGATTCTTGAAATACTTTTGCAAAGGTAGTTAGTATCATACAAGATGAGCACAATAATACGAAATTTCTTTTAATTATATTAATTACTATGTATGTTATTATGTATCCGAGATCATGAATTTTTGATCATTAGCAGGACATTTAAAAATATGCAAATTTAAGAGTTTTGGAATCGATTTGTTTTGCATATTTTTGCATAATTTGGTCCTAGTAGCATATTTTGTCATATCTTCATATAAAATCCTTATTTTAGAGCATATTTTAGCAATTTAAATGTCATATTTCATACTTAAGAGCATAGAATTTTTACATAATTTGCCATTAGCGAATTTTTTTTATTGTCACATACGTTCCGCCATGGCGGCTTGTCCTCTCGGATAAAATCTCATCCTTGATATATAGCTCATACGTTTTAGAGAAAAATTCCTGTCTCTCCAACTTTGTCTTAGTGTGTTGTTAAGATTGACAGGAAATAAATAGGGTACGCCAGTACCTTGGGATTTTCTGGGTTCTGAAGGTGGCAGAACGCAAGTTCGAGGTCTTACCTAGTACTTAAAAGTAGGTGCAACGGGAGCCAGTAGCCCCTGTTACAGCAACATTTGCTTGTCGGTGTTGTTGCAATGGACTGGCTGTTAGTTGAGGCCCTTCAGGGAGTCACGTAGTGGTTGTGGTTACATGTGTTGTCTGCTTGCAGAAACACGGATCACAAGGGTGATCTTGAGAGGTAGCCAGAGGGTAGCTTCAGCCCCTAAGCAAGGGGTAGTATCTTGGCCAGAACGCGAATTATTAGATTGCGACCTATGTGTGTCAAAGTATATAGGGGCGTTGGTTGGCGCATTATACTTCACCCGGTGTTAAGAAAACCGTAGGGTTAGGCCGTCATGGCAGATATACACGTTAATCTTGAACACATCTGTCACATACGTTCTTCAAATCCGATTCCCTAATAATTTTCATTGATAGAAATTTTGTAACTTCCTGATACAATATATTAGCTTTGAATGTTTTTAAGTGCAAAAAAATATCATTAGTATTTGAGTGAAATCATAATCTGGAAAATCTGGAAAGATTGGCTAATAAAAAAAACAGGTAAATATATTAAATATTTTGTTAGCTTTTTAATTGCATGCTTATTTTGAGTGCTCGTTTTTAGAGCTATTTTATTTAAAAAGAACAGATATATGTACATACGAGTACATACTTAAAATAAAATTATCAAAAGGTTGTAGTAAATTATTTTAGTTAAAAAAGATAGTATTACTAAAATTAATATACATATATTAAAAAATTATTGTATCAAATTTTGTTGCACAAAATCACACAATTCATGTTTTTTTGCCACTAATTTCTACGCAAAATTACATAAAATATTTCAAAGATATTTAAAGCAGAAGCTCCAGCAAATAATCCTATAACACCTCCAACTGAAACTGGTATAAATAAATATGGTTGTAAAGTTTTCAATTTGTAAAAAGAATAATGTAATTTTTACCTACTAAATCCAAATATGTTTGTGTAACAACACGATTATAACGAACAGTAGGTAAATTCGTTATTTTTACCTCTACATAAAATGTATCGGGAATTTCTATGTTTCTAACCTCATTGGTGCTGAAAAAATAAAAATATGTATTTGGTTTCAAATTTGTCACCTGAACTAAAGACTTTTAAGACTAAGAATTTGAAGCTTACCCAACTAAGGTAACTTGTTGCTCCAAACAGGAGGGATAACAGGCATTATTTTCAACTACATATTCTTTTGTTTGAGTCGAAATTTGAGCTAAATTAAAAATTATTGAAAATAGTAGTAGGTATTTATATTAGTAAAAATTATGTGTATATTTTACCTTCTTCGATGCATTTTAGACCTTTTGTATCACAATATTGTGATTTATCTGTAAAAAAATGGAAAATTAATATATATCTTCAATTTAACTTAAACACTTAATTAATTTGTATATTAAACTATAAATATTATATAATAATAATAAATTCTTAAAATTTATTGTATTTAAACTTACATGTTTTGGGTGAAGTAAAGTGGGTACAATTACATTTTTCCAATTCAAATTGTATTCTCAAAAAAGACATGCAAGTTGAAAAACTACAACAAATAGTTTAATAAAAATAAAAACAAATTAGAAAGTTATAGTCAGTCTAACCAGACCATATGATACCCTACACCATTGTTTATTGGCGATTTACATAGAAGGCCTTAAAAGTAGTCAATTTGGTTTATACTTACATTAATGAAAAAATTTTATGTCAATATTAACATTTTTATGGGATTTAAGCACTTTTAATTGATTCTCGGGAAAGAGTCTTATATTGGAGTTATAGTTGTATAAGCGCTAGGTGAAATAATGGGACGATTTCTACCAATTTTAATATTGTTAATCCATGAATCATAAAAGATATTTGTACCAAATTTTATACAATTATGTATCTTCACAAGAACGGACAATTTTAAATCGACTTAGTTAGTGAATCTAATACTTTAAGGTAGGTATTTGATCAATATTTTAGACGGTGGTGTAGGGTATAAAAAGCAGTTAGCTATAGTATGTAGCGAGCGATTTTTTCACCTATAATGCCACGGTGATCCAGGATCTTTTTCATCGGGAAATTTACATGATCTTTGTTGGATAGATTCCTGTTTAACATCGGGATTATTATCATATTCTTCCACGTTGAATCTATATACCGTGGGATCCGAAAAAGCATCATATGTAATTGAATTGAAATAGGGCAAATCCTCTGGACTATGTACGTACATCTTGAAGCATATATTTTGTGTAACAATATTTAAAAATTATTTATTTTTAATTACCTCATATTTCCATAAGAAACCACCTCTTAAATATATTTTCAGGCTTTTATCCTTATGTGAAATATCAAATTTTAAAGGTAAATTGTTGAATGATTCACTGAAATACGTTACAAATAATATAATTACTAAATTATTAAATTATATATATATTGAAATTAACAAATATTTGTTACATACATATTTGTTAAAAACATGAACTTTAAATATACTTACTAATCAAGTAAATTATTGGATAAATAACAATAGCCCATCTCCAATTCATGAAATGTAAAAATATCTGTACAATTTTCGTATAGTTCTCCACGAAATGATATATTTGTCATAAAATCCTCACATGAAGTAGGTAAAAGCTAAAATTTATTTTAGAATTTAACAATTATATTTAGAATTTTTTATTATATTTTATGTTCCCAATTATTTCATAGTATTTCCATAATATCTTTCTTAGATTCAGAATTTTCCAATTTCATTTCAGAATTTTGCATTTTAAATTTCATTTTTATCCATTCGTATTTCAAATTCAGAAAGTTTTAAATGTTTAAGTTTTGACGAAAGGTTGGAAAAATTTACATAATGAGGGCTTATATTCTTTCAGTCATTTTTCAACATTTTACAATCCGGTTTTCTACGACTTATTTATTAATAATACGTCTGCTATACCTCACACATAAAAATAAAAGTTTTAACGCAATTATGGTAGATAGCTCTTTTCTTCTTAATATATTTTCAATGTATGTTATAAAATGTTCAGATATCGAAAATAAAAGATATAAAAGATAAAATTTTTGGTAAAAATTTTACATTATATTACATTTATGATATCTTACCAATCAAGAGATAAAAAAGCGAAATTCGGTGGATAGCACGACCAACTTTAAACGTTATAACTGTAAAATAACAGTGTGGTTACTAGACATCTGCGTCAATTCATTTGTAACTCATTTCAATTCATTCTCTTTCTCTTCAATGCACAGTGGGGCAGAATCGAAATTTTTTGGAAATAAATCTGTAACTTCTGATCGGCTGGTTGGATTTTCATGAAATTTGGTATAGGCGTAGCGGAGGAGTGTACAATGTTAAGTTTGGTCAGGGGCGGAGCTAAGGGTGCTCAAAGTTAGGTACCTCTGACATAAAAAATTTTTAATCGCTTGCCAAATTTTTGTTTCTAGTCCGATTTCAAATATTTTTATATATTGTTGTAGTCCCTGAAAAGACCTATAAAAAACATGCTTACATGTCCTATTTATCTCTTATAGTTTTCAAGTTATTTGCGTTTGAATTTTTAAGCACCATAATTTTGTATGTTCTTGGTCCAGTTTTTTTCATATATATCGTAGTATTTCCGACCGATTTTATTAGTTTTTTTCCTATCTAGTTAAAGAACAAAATTATCTATTGAATAAAAAAAATTGAAGTCGATATCTTTACCGAGTCCAAAAATAAACGATTTTGAATTTGAAAATTCCAAAAAAGACGACTTTTGTGTTTTTTAGCCGAAAAAGTATCCACACTCTTTTTTATCTAAAATAAAATTTTCTTTAGCAACATATAATAATTTTACACTTTTCTGAAAGGTAACTTCACAGAGATGACTTTAAGATAAAAAACAAGCCCAATAACTCAATTGGTCATGGTACACACCCTCCCGAATTCGACCCATTTTATATGAAAGTTTTGACTTTAGACCATTTTTTCTCAAATCCCAAAGCACGAGTCGATAAGCGGAATATATTTTAAGAATCCTCAATATGTTGCTAAAAGTTTTAAATCAAAATCTAAGGCCTTCGGAAAAATGTGGATTCTATAGCCATAAATGTAAAAAATCCCATTTTTGGGAATTTTTATTAGTTTTTTTTGGGAATTCAGGTTAACGCGATTTTATTTACATTAATAAGATCCATATTTCTTGCAAATTTCATTAAGATATCTTTATAAACAAATATGTTATTACAATTAAAAAATTTTTATTTTCTCCAAAAACCCCAAATTGGGCTTTTTGTTTGGTTTATTTCTAAATAGCGAAAGAAATTTTAAAAAATATGTATTCCAAATTAAGCTTATCCTTTAGCATATATAATTTCAGATGTTTTGCAAAAAGATTCCAGTCAATATTATGCCTCATTTCAGAAATATACGTCTTTAAACTTTTATATTTCCAATTTATTGTATATATGACTATATTTTTACAAACTTGCAACTTTTGCCTTTAGCTTTGCGCGAATAATTACTTAGAAAATTATGAATATTTCTGTATACTTTTAATAATATCTATACACAAAATATTTTTATAAAAATAATTAGTAAATATTTTTTATTTTTAATAGGGTTGCCACATTTTCCAAATTTAAATAAATCTTTATCCTTTTCTAAGCATTCATATATTTCTATTAATGAATTTGAAATAACAAAGCAAACAAAAAATGTCTATTTTAACTTAATCAATATTATTATTTTTGGTATTTATAATCTTTCTTAATAAATATTCTATTTCTAATACGATTTTAAACTTATACTACTTATTTTCTATAAAATAAACTGTATCTGTATACATATCTAAAAGATAATAAAGGTCCTTCAAGTCTTCAATATTTTGAGTTGATAAAGGCTCATAATAAATCTAACGTTTTCTCATTGATGATAGTACAGGGTCTGATGATAACAATAGGCTATTAAAAATATCCTCGTTTTGTGACGTTCTGGAGCATTTCCTGGAGCTGAATAATTGAACGTGCTTAAAATCTCTGTTTCTTGCTTCTTGAGCCTCTTCTGTAAACTCTCCAAGTGGAAGAATATTTCGTTCAATTATAATTTCGCCATGGCACAATATTTTATGTACAGTTGGGGTCATTTCTTTCCATGGATATAGAGAAACAAGTAGTTTAGATATTTCTGTTGCATCTTCTCCAAATCGAGCAGAGTTAATTTTATGCTTACTATTAATTGCCGTTAATAGTATGTTAGTCCTTTAAAGTAACTCTTTATTAATACCAATTATTTTTGATGTAGCTTCGAAATTTCCGAAAAACCTTCTTGCTGTGTTTCCATCATTTGTACTACCACCAGTCGGCAGAGGTTTGTCGATGTTTAATCCCGACTCTTCTCTGAATTCATCCTGGATTCTACTTTTCTAGGATATTCTAAGTGTTTTTAAATCCTCGTTGTTTCTGGTAGGTTTTGTTAAATTTTCTGGCACACTTCTATACTTTAAATCATATGCTATGTGCAGAAAATGCTCCATGAACCGTATTCTGGCATGAAGTGGAGATATTCCGAAAGACAGAAATTCTTCATTAATACTCCTTGCTTTACCAATATCCGAAAATGGTGATTTCGTCTCTTCACATAGTGAGCATCTCCAAAAAGAAATAAATAAATAAATAAATAAATGGTTATTATGAATATTATGAATATTATGAATCATTTATTTCATCTTTAATATATTCCACTAAATCCTTATGGGCCAGTCTTTTCTTCTTAAATCTTGTACTTAAATTATCATATGTCTTGCAGGGTGCTCCAGTTGATATTTTGCACGCCGATATTTCTATATCAGTATCCATCCAATCGGAATGTTTAATTTTTAATCTGTTAGTACGTTGATTCAAGGACTTCATTTTTACGTCATACAACTTTAACAATCTCTCTATCTGAGATTTAACAACGACGTCGACTTTTGCATGATATGTAGTTTTTATGAATTCCACTATAGCTTCTAAACGATTAAGATTATTTTTAGATAAACTCCACAGAACACAACACAATTGTTAATGTTTTGATGTAATCACCGTGGTAATCAACTTCGTTATGATGTTGATAAGGATTAGCTGCGCATTTATATATATCTATTAGATATATCGCACAGGTATATATATTTACAGGTATTCTGTGAATTTTCATTAGGTAAAATATCTGAAAGAGTCAATTTGGAAGAGTACCTATACCGAATTCATTGATATTATATGTTGCTGTTAGGTATCACCGGAAAGGATACCTGTACATTGCCAGTAGATCATAAATATATAAATTTTTAACCATCACGAATAGATAAATACATTTGTTAAATTTAGGTAAACACCATAAATGTAAACTAATAAAATACTTATTGTTAAAATAGACATTTTTTGTTTGTTTTGTTATTTTAAATTCATTAATAGAAATATATGAATGCTTAGAAAAGGATAAAGATTTACTTAAATTTGGGAAATGTGGCAACGCTATTAAAAATAAACAATTTTTATTAATTATTTTTATAAAAATATTTTGTGTATAGATATTATTAAAAGTATATAGAAATATTCATAATTTTCTAAGTAATTATTCACGCAAAGCTAAAGGCAAAAGTTGCAAGTTTGTAAAAATATAGTCATACATACAATAAATTGGAAATATAAAAGATTAAAGGCGCATATTTCTGAAATGAGGCATGATATTGACTTGAATCTTTTTGCAGACGATCGGAAATTATATATGCTAAAGGATAAGCTTAATTTGGGATACATATTTTTAAAATTTCTTTCGCTATTTAGAAATAAACCAAACAAAAGGCCCAATTTGGGGTTTTTGGAGAAAATACAAATTTTTTAATTGTAATAACATATTTGTTTATAAAGATATCTTAATGAAATTTGCAAGAAATGTGGATCTTATTAATGTAAATAAAATCGCTTTAACCAAATTTCAATCACGGGTAGGGTTTTCCTGAATTCCCAAAAAAAACTAATCAAAATTCCCAAAAATGGGATTTTTTACATTTATGGCTATAGAATCCACATTTTTCCGAAGGCTTTATATTTTGATTTAGAACTTTTAACAACATATTGAGGATTCTTAAAATATATTCCGCTTATCGACTCGTGCTTTGGGATTTGAGAAAAAATGGTCTAAAGTCAAAACTTTCATATAAAATGGGTCGAATTCGGGAGGGTGTGTACCATAACCAATTGAGTTATTGGGCTTTTTTTTATCTTAAAGTCATCTCTGTGAAGTTGCCTTTCAGAAAAGTGTAAAATTATTATATGTTGCTAAAGAAAATTTTATTTTAGATAAAAAAGAGTGTGGATACTTTTTCGGCTAAACAAACACAAAAGTCGTCTTTTTTGGAATTTTCAAATTCAAAATCGTTTATTTTTGGACTCGGTAAAGGTATCGACTTCAATTTTTTTTATTCAATAGATAATTTTGTTCTTTAACTAGATAGGAAACTAATAAAATCGGTAGGAAATACTAGGATATATATGAAAAAAACTGGACCAAGAACATACAAAATTATGGTGCTTAAAAATTCAAACGCAAATAACTTGAAAACTATAAGAGATAAATAGGACATGTAAGCATGTTTTTTATAGGTCTTATCAGGGCCTACAACAATATATAAATAATAGCTCCGCCCCTGAGGGGTTTGTTGTGCCCCCTTCCAAACTTAACATTTTACACTCCTCCGCTACGCCTACACCAAATTTCATGAAAATCCAACCAGCCGATCAGAAGTTACAGATTTATTTCCAAAAAATTTCGATTCTGCCGCACTGTGCAATGTTGATTGCTTTTTTTTAGTTCACAAATCAATTCAATGCGTGTGCATCAGTGTTGCCAGAACTTCTTCAGAAAAAAAATGCTAAGACTGTTAAAAAAGTGCAATTTTCAGAAAAAATGCTACATTTTAAATTTTATATGTCACATGGGGTAATGAAGAAAATTTTACTTTTCTTGCGTATTTTTTTTTTTTTTTTTTTTTTTTTTTTTGTAAAAAAAGACTATTGGTATATGTTCGCCATTATTGCATAACATTTTTAAATTATATTTCATACATTAAACATCTGATATTATTGCTATTCGAGAGCAAGCAAAAAAAAAAATATATATATATATATATATTAAAAAGTTTTTTAAGTGCTGATGTTTCAAATCGGTGAGTACAAAATTAAATACTTCATTTTTCACATTTTTCAATTGTAAATAGATTTATCCCAAAAACATAACGCTTTTTCTAATCCAACCCTGAGAAGATAGGGTTAAAATTATTTCGGATTTCGAAAGAACAAAATTTTACAAAAATTTTTAGGTATGGTTAATTCTTACCATAGATATGTGCCAATGCTAGTTTTAGAACTAAGCCCTATTTATGATATCCTGAAAAAGACGAATAAAAATGAAAATAAGAAACTTGTTTGGAATGATCTTGCGGTAAAATCATTTGAGAATGTTAAGAAACTTTTCGCAAAGAAAACATTACTTACTCATTTTGATGGCCATAACAAACTATCATTATCTGTAGATGCTTCAAGTTTTGCAATAGGTGCGGTCTAACAACAAATAAATAATTATGGTTATTACGATCCACTTGCCTATTTTTCAAAAAAACTTACCTTAACAGAACAGAAATATTCTACATTCTATAGGGAACTTTTGGCTATTTATAGAGCAATTAAACATGTTTGGAATTTTTTAGAAGGACATGATTCCATTGTATATACCGATCATAAACCATTAATATTTGTTTTAGATTCCAAAAGTTATCGGTTTCCAAGACAAACTATACAATTAGATTATATAGCCCAATCTACAAACAATATTAAGTATGTTACAGGATAGCCATTGTTTTCATATCACGAAAAAGTTCAGAAGGTTTGCGATCTTCGAGTTTGGAATTAGAAAATAATTGCTCTAATCGACACTCTTTGCTAAGGGTAAATCTGTTACATAAAGCTTTCTTTAAATTTTCGTATTTGTTCACAGTTGGAGGAACTTGTTCTATATCTAATACTTTGCTAATAGTGTCTTGTGGTAGAGATACTAAAATGTAATGGTGTTTAACTGTATCATCAGCAATGTTACGTAATGTAAATTGTACTTCAGCATGGATAAATCATGCTTCTGGACATTCATACCAAAAGTATGGTAATTTTAAGGAGATTGATGAATTTTGATTATTTCAAGTTGTTAAGATATTAATAGAATAGTTTGTGGATTGTGAAGGACAATTAACGAGACTATTATTAACATTTGATGTGGGATTGTCTTCCATACTTGACGTACGGTTATTTTCAACATACGAATGTGTTAAAACCATGTTGAAAAGATTTAACAATATATATATACTAGTAGGGGATTACAAATAAAATTGTAAAATCTTATCAAAAAGAAAAGAATAAACACACTTAAATAATATAAACTTATCTTATGAATTATAAAATTTTTATCAAAAAAGAATTCTTTCGGTTGTTCTTAAATATTTTAAAATATTTTAAATACTTATTTTCTCAACATTTTAATTGATTCCAGCAATTTTTAAAACTTAAGTACAATTTCGCCACTAATTGAGTGCTATAAGACCAGGCCTTATTACCTATCTGTTTTCATCACATAATTGAATTATGATATTCAAGTGGTCTCGTAAATGCAAATGTCATTTAAAAATATATAATAAACACTAAATAAACTTAAATTTGACATTTTTACTATGTACCACTTTACCCCAACATTTCCTATTTTACCAAAAAATAGTTGATTTGAAAAAATGCCGAAAAACAATACCAAAAGACAAATTAATCTTATTATTTTTATGCAAAACGTTATAAAATAATTTATTTTATATAACAGATCCATTACAGGTTCAAAACATTATATGTTGGTTTTTTGTTGAAATTAGATTAAAGTATGCTCCACTTTACCCCAATCTCCCTTCTATTACAGCAAAAATTTTTGTTATTCATGCATGTAATCAATCTATTAAATTTGTTTGAGAATTTTTTCTGAGTTACAACGGCCCTACAGCTATCTTTAAAAGTAAAATCAATTCAGAATCACTCTGCCTTCTTCTGTACATCCATGTCAACTCAGCTTTGATTTTTTTCATCATTTATAGTAATTTTAATAGTT
Organism: Protocalliphora azurea; assembly: GCA_932274085.1. Taxonomy (NCBI): domain Eukaryota; kingdom Metazoa; phylum Arthropoda; class Insecta; order Diptera; family Calliphoridae; genus Protocalliphora; species Protocalliphora azurea. The sequence goes on from OW026520.1 coordinate 87,738,917, forward strand.
TCGAAGTTATAGGCCACTGAAAAAAGTACTTTCCTAAGAAACTCATATTAAAAAAAATTTTTTATTATTACAAAATTGGTTAAAAATTATAAATTATGTAAGCTAAGCCGCTTTATGACATATCATAGGATTAAAATTCCTTCCATCCAGCCGAAAAAAAGAATTACTATGCAGGAGAAAAGACAAAATACACTGTGCGACAAATGGTAGGGGTCAGTGATCGGGAAGGGTTCAAACTACCGGGGAAAGTTATATCGGTAAAAAAGAAGTTATACGTGTCCCGGCGTTTCGCTGGGTCACGTCTAGGAATCGAGATATATCGAATTGAAGTTAGTAACTATCATATAGGGGAAATTGTGACATTTGGTGGAATTACAATTCCTTTAATCTGTTCATACAACGTTTCGGTACATAAGCAACAGTTTCGCAGTTATAAATAAATATATGAAGAAAAAAACTATTTTTTGCCTAAAAAATTTAATTTTTTTATTTTTAATTCATAAAAAATCCAAAAAAAAGTATCAAGTCCTATTACTTTCACGTAAAATCACATAACCTTTAAACAAAATGAGACATAGATCATGAAAATCGATGGACGCGTTTCGCTTTTATTCACAATTAAGTGAAGGTATGAATTTCAAAAATTTGTTCGAGATATGCTCAAAATTCCTTGGAAAAAACATTGATAATTTTTTTTATGATTGTCAGAATTAAAAAAAAGTAATAAACAAAAGGTTATTTTATTTTTATGGTAGCGGTAACAAACTAAAAAACGGTCATAAATGTGCGTGGACAATTAAAAGGAAAAAAGGAAAGTGCACTTTTTTAATTATTTGGGTTTTTTCCGTTGGCTACCTGCATGATTTTTTTACACAAATTGCACCCACATTTATGAGTGGTCATGTTTTAGAACGTTTCGAAAAATTTAAAACGCACACGAATCAGGTTTATAGCCACCCTTAAAAGATGCGCAAATTCATAAGTACCTCTCAGTAAAATATTGAAACTTACGTAGTATTTATAGGTGTTCACTGATCGATTTTTGTCATTCAACAAGTGTCTCCGAACGCGTAAAGTACGGTTTTTTTAAAGTGACGAAAAAGTAATAAAAGTATAAAACCGAAATGAGTGCAAATTGTCCAGAAAATATCAATTTATTTTGTTACGTTTGTGGCAAAAGAGCTTTTTCAACAAATGCTGCATTACTCACTGAGCAAGTGGAGCGCGCTTTTAAACTTTATTTTGATTGCGAAATAATTCGCGGCGTTTCGTGGGTCCCAGACAAAATTTGTAAAACGTGCTACAATGGTCTTAACATGTGGATCCAAGGGAAACGCAGTTCACTTCGTTTTGGTGTACCAATGATTTGGACTGATCCAGGAGAGCACAATTCCGACAACTGTTACGCTTGCGCAAACAAAATATGTGGAGTGAATCGTAAAGGCCTTAAACGAAGAGTTTACATATCTGTTAAAAGTGCACAAATACCTCTACCGCATTCGGATGAAATACCAATTCCACCGCTTCCAAGTCCTGACAGAGAAACTTCTTTTTCTATTGAAACAATGGATCAATCGGATTTCACCTATAAACCAACACCAGAAGCCGGCCCATCGAACAAAATAATTCCAATATCACAAGCAAGAATGGACAAGATTGTTGCAGAATTAAACCTTTTTCAACGTGAAGCAGAAAAACTTGCCCAGCCTTTGAAAGAAGACAACAATTTGGAGCCTAATGTCAAAGTCACCGGATATCGAAGACGACAATTGCTATTACAACGGTACTACACACTCAACGAAGGGAACACATTTGTTTACTGCCACGATATAAAGGGACTGATGGAGGCGATGGCCATTAATTATATCGCAGCTGATTGGCGAATGTTCATCGGTTCTTCGAAATCAAGCCTGAAAGTCGTTTTGCTATATAAATATAATAAAAAACCAAGTATTCCCATTGGCTACAACACAGACATGAGCGAAACATACGATTCCATGAAAATAATTTTAGATAAAGTTTGCTACACTGATCACATGTGGCGGATCAGTTGTGATCTGAAAGTCGTGGCGATGCTAAAAGGTCTCCAAGGAGGCTATACGAAAAACATGTGTTTCTTGTATCTTTGGGATGCCCGATTTAAAGGAAACCAATACGAAACGCATGAGTGGCTTGCTCGAGATCCAACGGAGAAAGGACACAACTGCGTAAATGATCCACTGGTGCCAATGGAGAACGTCCTCATGCCCCCTCTCCATATCAAACTGGGAATCGTAAAAATTTCATCAAGGCCATTGTGAAGCAACCGAAAATTCTTGATTATTTGGAAAATATTTTCCCATGAATCAGCGAAGCAAAATTGAAGGAAGGTGTTCTGAATGGGCCGGATATACGAAAGCTCATGAAATCAAAGGAATTTAAAGGTGCTTTAGACGGTAATGATTACTTTGCGTGGAGGGCAGTGAAGAAAGTCATACGATATTTTTTGGGAAGTACGCGAGCATACAATTACCCCGCTTTTGTGACCAAGATGCAGCACTACTTCCAGAAAATTGGAGTGGCTGGTGGCTGAAATTTGTTGGTGGTCGCAAAAGACGTACGATCCCGACAATGATGATGAAGAAGAAGAATATACAATGGGAGTTTCCTCCGAGGGTAAGTCACAAAAATGAAGTTAACTGACTGATTAAAAACAATTGATTTTTTTCCAGATGAAGACAGATCCTCATCCGATACAGACTCTGAACAAGTGGGCGAACCACCACGCAAGAAAGTAAAGGGCGCAAACAAACGAAAATAAGTTTTGCGTTCATCGATTTTTATAACCTATGTATCTATGTAATAACCTAATAATTACCTGTAATAATTTTTAATTTTACGTGTTAATAATTATAATAAATAATATATAATAAATATTATCCAAATTCATTGAAACATAAAATCAATATTCTTGTCAAAATGAGATACCTTCACTTAATTGTGAATAAAAGCGAAACGCGTCCATCGATTTTCATGATCTATGTCTCATTTTGTTTAAAGGTTATGTGATTTTACGTGAAAGTAATAGGACTTGACACTTTTTTTACCGTTTTGGATTTTTTATGAATTAAAAATAAAAAAATCAATTTTTTAGGCAAAAAATAGTTTTTTTCTTCATACATTTATTTATAACTGCGAAACTGTTGCTTATGTAATGAATTGTAATTCTTAATTTTTTTTTTTAATTTGTTTCAGCAAAATCGGACTGGTGGTTCTCGAGTTATGTCAAAAAAAAAGACCACCAAAGGTCGCAATTTCCCCTATATGATAGTTACTAACTTCAAATCGATATATCTCGATTCCTAGATATATATATATATATATATATATATATATATATATATATATATATATATATATATTAAAATCAGTATTCTACAATTCCATTTATTGAACTTGATTGCTAAACAAAGCTGCAAGATAAGCAATTGTTGAATAAACAAAATCAAAATTAAAGTTAATAAAAAGAATAATCAATAAAATGTGAAACCAGCGGAAGGCAGGTTTCATGTTTCAGAATAAATCATATAAATTAAATTATAAAAATTGCTGAACTATGAGCGCGTGGAAACTACTCCCTCTTTCAAGTGTAGGCCGTTCTCGGTCTTCTTAAGGATATATTACCGACTTGAACTTAAGCTGTTGGCTCTTCTTTATCCATCATTTGAATAGGGATGTCCCAACACAGCACAGTAGAACAGTCGCAAGGATAATACATCCGATCAGTATTGGTCGTATTTTTGTCTCTCTTTGTAATTCACGAATATAGCGTATGTTGGGGTTCCGGGTTTTCTTTTTAGTACATTATTTTTATTTACGTGCAATGTATTATAGATAGATACGTTATTCTTAAACACGACCAAGTAGGTGCCATTTATAATCCTTTTTTCAAGATAACCATCTTCAACTTCTGCGACTGCGTCGTTAACAATAACAACTCCATCATCGGCTTCCGTCACCGGATCCAAATGGTTGAATTGAGTGCTACTGTGTGCGGTACTTCCTGAAACCAACTGCTGGGCGCAGTTTGTATTCTGCGATAGCCTGCTATATGTTGTTGATAATGTGGGCAGACAGCTTTGGACCGAGTATGTGTGGTTATCGCAATCGGCCACTATGTTAGTATCGGTGAGTTGGATTATTCTTCCGGAATGAGGTACTGAGAAGACACAAATTTTTTTACATATATTTTTTGGTTTCAGATACTTAACTATAAAGTATAAAAATTCTTCGCTTAACATTACCTTAACACTAGATACATCTATCAAATCGGATATGCTTATATTTGTGTATTACTCATTGTGAATAATAAACTTTAAATCTTCCTGGTCTAAAATTGTCAGATTAACAACTTTGATTTTGGCCAAGTTTACCGACAATATTAGGTTTTGTAGTTCCATTAAAATCATTCTATTTCTGACCAATAGGGATTCAAAAAGGCGGGCCGTTTGTTCTTTTTTAGTATTCGTTAGGATTGCGTTAACAGTGTTTTGTTAACTTTTCAATTTGGATCTGTATTTTTGTATTTATCTCAATCGGTCTAAGGGTTGACAGGAGGGTTGTAATGTACTGTGCATCTGATTCTACAATTTTCCTAACATGTGTCTGCGGAAATATCTCCATTATTCTGTTTGTCTCATTCGCGACTTCGTAGTAAGCAGTAAGGTTAGGTGTATGTCGAAGGTACCCATAATTCCTCCAGACCACAGCATCACCATCCAATATCGGAATGAAGTCAGAATGAGAGTAGTCTATTATTTTTGCCGAAACTGTGGTCAATAACAGAAGAAATTGTAATGCTACCCTGAGCGGTACAATCTTATCTATATAACGAAATTTAGTTGCGGTGAAATTTTGGATCAGGTCATGAGCTTGTGCTTATCAGAAAACTGTAAAATGTGTCTGGTCTTGTTACCAAAGAGTATAAAATTTCTTACAGGTGGAAAACTAGCCTCTTCTACAATAATCTGGTTCCTAAAGCAGTTTAACATTTTGTCAGTGGTTTCCACAGTATAAGTAAGTGACTTCACTGTGGGTAGTGGCTACATCAGAACAATTCTCGTCTTCTATTACATGAATATGCTGTCACGATTTTGGCTGGAGATGTTTTAATAGCTCCTCTTGATAAAATGAAGCCAAGGTACTCGACCTCTGTTTTAAAAAAGTTTAACTTTTCAATTGAGACCCTCATGTTTGCTTAGGCCAGGTTCATAAGAACACAGTCTATATTCTTAACGTGATATTCTATGTAAACGTAACAACTCTTGCCGATTTATTCCCTAAGAACGTCATCAATTGCCCTTTGGAATATACTTGGCGTATTTTCAACACCAAATATCAGCTGACAAAATTCATAATTGCCATTATTGACTGAAAAGGTAGTTTTTTTCCTATCAGTAGTTCCGATCGCTTCATCTTCGGCATCTTGTGACTCAAGCTCTGCCGTTTCATAATATTGATCATGCTCCTCCGTTAAAGGAGCCTCCTGAGAAATATTATTAATTCTTTGAAAATTTGTGCCTGTATTCCAATCGGATGCAATCTGTCTTCTCAGACTGATGTCTTTGAGACCTTACTACATATCCATCATTTTACTGGCTAGCTGGCTGTCTAAAGCGATAGGAAGTTGGATCTATGTCCATAGGTTCAGGTTGGTCTCGCCTATAATTCTGCGAATATGGTTGTGCGTTCCTAACGTAATATTTTTTTTTTTTTTTGTTGATACGAGTTTCCCTGGGTATAATTACTATAGTCATCAGTTTTTTTCTTTTGAATTTTTTTACGTTTCTATTCGCCCTGTTCTTTCCTCATTTCTGTTAGCAAATGTTGCCGCGAAAACATAACGCTCACTGTTTGCTTCAACATCTTGAGCCAGGGCTAGAGCTGTTGGAAGATCGGACGGACGAGAGGAAAAAAGCACATCACATATTGGTTTTTTTTAGACCAGATATATATTTCTCATTAATTGTTAATGCTAAGGTTCTATCGTGTGTCATTAAAGTCTTGTTTGTCAATAATGATACCTTTCTTTCGTAAAATTTCGTTACGGATATACCCCCTTGTCTCAGTGTACTGAGCTTTTGTTCAACTAAATAAATTGGAAAAAAAAATGTAAAATCTAGTCTAGCTATTATGGCCAAAAAATTGAGTACTGTATTGAAAGATGCCAACACGGCGTCGGCGGGACCCTTAATTTCATTCCGTATTATTGCCACTGCCTGATAGTGTTTTGAACTTCTGTCGTATTTCTCGAAAACTTTATAGGCAGTGTGAGCTGCCTGCTTCCATGAGACATAATTTTCTATATTTCCCTTACTACATCTAAGGGTTATTATTTAGGGACATATTTTTGCTTCTTTGTATGTTTTTTATCTATATTTATATATTTCCAGGTGAAAGAGGTGCTATTTTTTTCGTTAGTTCTTCGATTTTTTTGTCAAATTCAATTTTCTGTGCTTGAGTCGTAACGCTCACTGCATTTTCTAAAAGCCTGGCTATTTCATCATTTATATTTGTTCTTTTATCCTCACCGATGGTCAGACTATAAAATAAGTTACTTAAATCCTCTGAGCTCATAGGCTCCAAAATTAAAAATTAACACTGCGCACCTTTTTTTTCTATCCTAATTTAAAGTATTCTGATACTAGAGATTCACAAAGCGCCTTTTTATTTTGTTTTAATTCTTAAACAAGGCTTTTCACTTAACATACATACATGTTTTTTTACAAAAATTATGAGGTAACTCTTTATGGTTATTGCAGCTGTTGTCTTCGAGAATGTTGATAGCTGATGTTAGTCTCTTTCGTCTCTTTTTGTTGCAGTGTTTGTCTTCGAGGGTATTGACGACTGATGTTGGTATAGCTTTTTTTCTTTCCAAAACTTATTTTTCCTAATTTGCGGTAGCGTCTCTTGGGATTGTTGCACTAGTTGTCTTTGAGAATGTTGATAATGATATTTATAGCTGGTGTTGGTATGGATTTTCTTTCCTAAATAAATTTTCACAGATTTGCGGTAATGTCTCTTTCTGATTGTTGCAATTGTTGTCTTCAAGGATGGTAATGATAATGTTTTCCAAATAAAATTTATAAATACTTCCTTTGTTTGAAAGTTTAAAATAAAAAAAATCAATCATCAAGATCAACTTCTCATTCTGAGTTCCGTAAGTAAACTAAACTTTATTTTATTCTTGATTCGATTTGATTGTTACAAAAATGTAATATAAACAAAATCAATATTATAAACAAAATTAATATTCTTAATTCCACACATTGAAATTGATTGCTAAAAAAATGCAACATAGACAAATGTGGAATAATCAAAATCAATATTCCACAACTCCCTACACTAAACTTGATTGTTAAACAAAGCTGCAAGATAAGCAAGATAAGAAGTGGAATAAACAAAATCAACATTAAAGTTAATAAAAAGAATAATCAATAAAATGTGAAATCAACGGAGGCAGATTTCACGTTTCAGAATAAATCATATAAATTAAATTATAAAAATGAATTATATATATATATATATATATATATATATATATATGAAATTTGGTAAACACTCATTACATCAATACAAAATTTTGAGTTCTCCAAAATTTCAAAAATTCATTTTTTTTAGATTATTTTTTAAATACATAAAATTCAAATCAGCATATCTTCGATGCTAGTTAACCAATTTTTTTGTTCGAACCTTTTTGTCTTCGACCATTTGAAAAATGAACAATTTCGGAATTTGTTAACGAAGAAATCATAAATGAATTTTAGCAAGAAAGCATTTTGAATTGTATTAAATTGAATTATATGAAGAAAAGCAATAAATGCAATATTGTTGTTTGTGTGTATGTTGTTTACAAAATATAAAAATTACAGCGAATATTATAGTTTTAAAATATGTATGTAATAGAATAATAAAAAAGTAAATAAAATAAGTAAAACTAATATAATTATATATTTTATTTATATTATACATTCTAATTGATTTAGCGGCATATATGTACTACTATGTTTATGCATACGTGTTCAAACGTAGTTTGAACAATAAAATTCTTTCTTAGAAAAACTCTATTTATTAATGTATTATCTATTGTATAATTATTTATCTTGAATTGTATTATCAACTTATTTTATATATTTACCAATTATTTACACCAAATGTAAATTTGTAAATCGTACCTACTGTGAATTGTGCTATAAATTATTTTCTGAAATATTGTGAATTTATTACTAACTAATTGCCAATGAACAATAACTTCAGTGGAAATTGGAAAACCCGAAGATCGCTTGAAACGAAACAAGCGATTTTCCGATCTTCTATTTTTTATCATCCAACTGGTAACACCACGTTTTTAATAAATGATCCAAATTTACTTTGAAATCACAAATACAATACTTTTAATTCTTATTCATTTAACTAATTAATTTCATTAGAAATTAAATTACGAGATTATTCAATACGTTTTTTATTAAACATTGTTTTTATAATTTAACACACAAATTTGAATTGATTTTTATAATTTGAATGCGTAAAAAACTCAGTTTGAAATGTTTAATTGTTTTACATACAAAAAGCATGATAATTTCTATACAGAAATTTTTGGTATTTTTAGAGCATTGGAATTTGTTGAACATATCCAAAGTTAAAAGTGACAAAACAATTTAAAATAAAAATTATAAAATTTTAAGTAAATTTTATGCATAATTTGCATTTTATTTTAAGATTTTCGAAAAATGTGACAAATAGAAATCATTTCAGTTGAAAAACTCCAAAAAGTGATATGTGAACAGTAGTGTTTAAACACATTGTGTTTTTCAAAAACCACCAAAAAACACTTATATGTGAATGTAGTATAGTAATTATTTGTATATATTTTAATAAAATTTTTAAAATTAGGAAAAAAAAATCGCCACCTTGTTTATAATCGCCGAAAAATTCGCTATGTCGCTAGTTGAGGGAATTTTTCTCCAAATTGGGGATTTAAACTTTCATTTGGGGATAGATTTTCGTGGGAAGTGATTTGGAGATTTTCGTAAAATATGGGGATTCTTTATTAAATTCATTTTCAATAAATTTTAATTTTTGAAGAAAAACTTCGACAAGTTTTAAATTTTATAGACAATTGCGATGAATTTAATATGTTAAATATTCTATTTATAAACATTTTTTGCTAGTTTTATTTTTAAATGAAATTTTCAATGAATTTTCTATTTACATATATATAATGTCGAATTATTTTTTATTTAGTGGAAATATTGGATTGATTTATATGTATAGAAAATATTAAATTGTTATTTGTTGTTTATATGGCATTTACACCAAACGAAAACTAGTGGTTTTTTTTCATTCGTTTTTAATGAAAAACTAAATTAATTTCTTTGTTTTTTCCTTACAAATCAAAAATAATTTTCAATTAATTTTTTCGAAAACCAAATAAAAACTACCAAAATAATTATCTATGAAACAATCTGTTTAACTATTTTCATAACATTAAGCTCTCATGGCTTTCGGTAAGCTTTCAATTCAATAAATTTTCTTTTTATACGATTTGATAAATTTTCTTTTAGGAAAAAAATGTTTTTAATATTTTATTTTTACAGAAAATTTTTGAAAAATTATCTTTTTTATGAAAATTTCGATAAATATTTTTGTTATAGAAAATTTTCATTAAATATTTGCTTTTAGGAATTTTTTATAAATTTCCTTTTTATATGAAATTATTAATAAATTTTATTTATTAAATATAGTGATGAATTTTCCTTTTATAGGTGAGAATATATATAATTTTTTTTAGGAAATTTTTGATAAATCTTTTTATAGGAAATTTGTTTAAAAATAATGTTCGTTAAATTTCTCTTTAATAATAAAACATTTTTAATAACTATTTATAGAAAATTTTCAATACATTTTCAATTTAAAAAGCTTAATTTTATTTTAAAACATTTTGGGGATTTACATTTTAAAAGAGGGAGTTTTAGCTTCGGGTTTCTTGACATGAGGCAAAAATTTTCTGGCAACACAGAGCATGTACTACAAAACAAAGTAGATAAAGTAGTCCGACTCTCTATTTTTGAAATTGATCTCTCTCTTATATGAAAGAAACTGTAAGCAAAGAAGAAAACGCAAAACTTTTACATGCAAATTTTCGAATTATTAAGCACATTTACGCGTTATTACACATAATATTAAAATTTTTTGAAACACTATTTAAACACTTTTATGTTTAATCCACGAGATTAAAGTTATCATTAAAATAATGATATTCCGACGGTATAACCGGCTTTAGGTCTTGTAAAATATATCACAATAATATCAAACGAAAATTGTTAATTTAAAATTTTGGACTATAGCTGTGCACTTTGCCGAATCTTTTATACCCTTCACCACCTTACCGACAAATAGCAACATTTATGCCTTAAAGTATGCTTTCATATTTTCACATTTATACTTACAAAAATAATCTACATTTTTTCCAAACTACAAAAATGTAAACACAAAATTAAACTATCATAGCAAGCGTTGCTTCTTTAAAAAAACACAATGACAGCTTCTGATGACTGCTAAATTTATATATATAAGTTTTAATGTATATACATGCTTATACAAAAAACAACAACACGGAGTCATTTAAATGCTTCTATTTCCAACTAAAAAACGTTCAACATACACAAAAAGTTATTGTGTGTATATACATACATACAATAAACAACTATTGCTTGCTTATACAAAAAACAACAACACTAAAAGTCATTGCGATGTTTTTTATATATCGTCAACTAAACTTTTTACTGCAAAAGCAAAAAACGTTATGAAAATACAATAGGCCTTAACCACAATTAAGAAAAATTGTTTAATCGTTCACTTCAAGCAAAAATACATTAAGCATAAAACATTCCTCAAACCAAATTTTTCTTAAATGGAACATATTTTACGACTGTTTCGTTTATGAAGTTGGTGTTACGGCGTTTTGACTTTTGTTAACATTGATGTCAATTTTGGGCTTAAATCAAGATTACCAGCACACTTGATTTTAAATAATTTTGATAATGATTCAGTAGCATTTTTATTTGTGATTAAAGCAATGTAAAAAATTTTGTACGCTCGCTCTTAGTTTACGACTTATAATATAAAAATGCAATTTTGTCCTTCCTCCTGTAATGAATATGAACAGTATGGGTATCATAGAAAAGGTCTTGAAGAAGCCATTTGATTGATATATAAAATGTGCCAAATCATTAACCCGTGGTGAGACAATACGATATTTTATTACTTTTTATTTTGACTTTTTTACAAAAGTACCGTTATCTCAAAAATATATCTATATAACGATACTCTCATTTACATCAAATTATTTATAGAACATTTCAAGCTTTCATATGATCCCCGTGTCTCACCCCTAGCCCGTTAAATAACAAAAATATAGCACTTTAAAAATTAATATTTAGAAAAATTAATCGATTTTTACTAGTAATATATTTGTTAATATCATAATTTAAAAATATATAATAAGTCTTAGTTCTTTATCATTTTTACAATTTTGTGAAAAATTAAATAAAAATTAAAAATTATTTAAAAAGAATACCGGTACTTACAAAACTTTTTGATATCCAAAAAAAAGTTTATTCAGCGAAGCCGGTGTTCGACATACATAGAGGAGAAAGTCCTTTAGCCCGGCCGAAGGCCGGTTACACAAAAAAACTTTTATTAACATTAAAAAAATATATTTTAATTTCAACTGTGCTGGAAACCTTAATTTGTTCCAAACATTTTTTTTTAATTTTGCTTTAATTTTTTTTCTTTATAATTCAAATAAAAATGCAAATTAAATAATATTTATTAAGTATTTTTTTATTTATTTTTTATTTTTGAGATTTAAAGACCTTTCCAAATATATCCGTATTATATATATGACTATATGCTTTTTCAAGACCTTTCAAATGATATCCATATTACATATATAGTCATAAATTATAATATTAACAAATATATTATGAGTAAAAATCGATTCATTTCTCTGAATATTAATTTTTATAGTGCTATATTTTTGTTATTTAATGGGCTGGAAGTGTAATATGGGGATCATATGAGAGCTTGAAATGTTCTCTAAATGATTTGATGTATAGGAGATATATTTTTGAGATAACGGTACTTTTGGAAAATAGTCAAAATAAAAAGTAATAAAATATAATATTGTCTCACCATGGGTTAATTATTTTTGATTTTATACATCAATCGAAAGGCCTTCTCAAGACCTCTCCAATGATACCCATATTGGTCATATTCATTACAGGAGGAAGGAGAAAATTACATTCTTACATCATAACTTAAAGTACCTATAACTCGAAAACTAACAGAGAGCGGAGAAAAATTTTTATGTAACTTTTTTTAACCAAAAATAGTGCTTTTGCCGAAAAGAAAATTTGTTAAAAAATCAATAGTGCCGGTAATCTTGATTTGTTCCCAATTTTGAAGATATGAATATGACATTTTTTGTGAGGATGTAGTTTGGTTCAGTACATTATAATCCAGTAAAAAACCAACATTTGATTTTTCAGTGGTTACGGCCTTTTGCATTTTAGGTGGTGATATGTTTGTGTGTGTTTTTTATAATTTTTTTTCAGATTTTTGTCTATAACTCGGTTGTTTATGGACCGATATGTTTAATTAAAAAAAGCGAAATTTTAGTAAAATATTTACAACAGATTTGTACAAAAACGAATGCCGAAGCTTACATAGAAGCTTCGCAAAGTCCAAAAATGCGTTTTGACCGATATTTCAGTTACTAATGAACCGATTTTGTTCATTTCTTCCTCATTACAAAAAAAATCTGAATTTTCTGTGCAAAATCGAAGTCGCCTATAAAAGTCGAAGCAAATACGTTTTTAGAGAGGGATATCTCGGCCATGAAAGACCGATTTTGTTGATAACGATGTTATCAACATCGTTATCGTCGTTATATCGAATTTCCTATCAATAAGAATACAGAAAATATATACTTTTTGGGGTCTCAGATGAATATTGTAGAAATTACAAACGGAATGACAAAATTATATATACACTTTACACCTGTGGTGAAGGGTAAATAACAACAAAATGTACAAAGACCCATAACTAATTATACTGTTGATAAATTTTTAATAAACCTATTTTTTTAATGTTTTGTCATTTCTTCGGTAATTCAGCTATAGATTCTACATAATAAAAGTTTTTTTTATCGAACAATACTTTTACTACTAGCCGACCTTCGGCCAGGCGCAAGGATTTTCAACTCTGTAGTATATTGAAAAGCGGCTTCGCTTACATAATTTTTCGTTTTTATTAAAATAAAAGTGTAAAGAGGAAAATTATGTTAGCGAAGCCGCTTTTGGAGATACCACATAGTTAAAAACCCTTGCGTATATATTATTTTTCCTAAAATAATTGGCACAGAGAAATTCTTGTAAAGATTAGATGTCTAGAAAATCTGAGATAAGCTAAGCTTCCACGCACTAGAGAATTGTTTTACAAACGAACAATTTTTATAAAAACAAACAATTAAATTAAATGAAATAAAGTATTATTCTTTATTTGTGTCAAATAATTTAAAAAACTAAATAATTACAAATTCGCACAAAAAAAAAAAAGAAAAATGCCAATAAAAAATAAATATAACAATGTTATCAAAACTATGAAAAAAATCCTTTATATCTTCTACGTTTTTTGCGATAGTTCGGACATCTGCAATACTTTTTGCCTGCAGTTTTAAATTACACTTACTGCAAATAATAACGTGTTATATGGTAGTAAAACAATGTTTGGTGGGAGATTACAAGAATTTTATTTTGAGAATGTTTTAATTCACATGTCAAAAAGGCCTGGGCTTTTAATGAATCGATTTTGTTAGCTTGGTCTATTATTTGTACAGCCAAAGTGATCTATAAAATGCCAAAAATTTATATTTTTACATTTTGTATCCCAAAAAAAATTTAACCGTTTTTTAACTTTATCGCAATTTTTGTTTAAATATACATTTTTTAACAAAATGCTTTTGGTATAAAAGATATTTTGCTTATATTCACTAATTTTATTTCAATGATATTATTCCTGTATTTAAATTTAAGGTATAATGCTCTCATTTATCCTCATAAAATGTTGAAGAGTACACGAACGTGAGGTCTATAAACTTTGAGAAAAATTTAAAAATCTAACTTTTTCTTCAGACTGTATTAACATAACTTAATTTTGATGAGGCATTTTAAAATTTCAATTTGAAATGTCTAAAAAAAGTTTAAATCTCAAGGAAAGTTCTCATTACTTACCAATTTTTAATTTAACACTACTTTTAAAATCGAACAAAACTTAAAAAAATATATTGTTTGCAGATAGTTCAAAAACAAGAAGTGAAGAACATAGTGTCAGGATTAACTTTTGACTTTAAAATTAAAATCATAGATAAAAAAAAAACACAAAACTACAGAGTATGACGCGAAAATTTTTTAGGAAATTTGCAGATAGTCCTTTTTGAATATAAGCCCCCGACATTTCAAATAAGTTCTTATATTAAATTCAATCATGAATTTTACGTTTACCTTTAAGAAACCGAACTTAAATCTCAAATGTGTTTTTTAATTCTAATTTTTTAATTAAATTTTGATGCTATTACGTTAACAACACTTTGTATAGTAAAACAACAAAAATTCGAGACCAGGAATTATTCCATCTGATACCAACAAGCAGCCAAATTTAAAATATCTAAAAAAAGTGTTTGAAAATAGCAAGATTCTTTGGATTGCTGTAATCGCGGATTTTAGCATGTGTATAATTTCACTAATGTAAACTTCAAACATTTATAGAAATAGGACAACTTGTGTTCAATCAGTGTGTTGTTAAATTATATTGTGGACAAGTGGTGAACCAAAATTTTAAAAATTTAAAATGTTTGCAGTTTTTTGATTTGAAAATTGGCACGGTTTCCAGTATTTCAAAATAAAGAATTGAGATTTATTGCTCTTGTAATTATGAATCGTTTGAGATACATCTCGTTAATGTGCCCTCAACAGAAACGCTATAGGAGGTGCCCAAACTTGAGGAGAAAAAATGTGAATGGCTCCAAGAGAAACACTCACAGCGTAATTTCAATGAAGCTAAAATATCGCGGTATCAAAAAAGGTTTCCAAATTACATTTAAAAAACATTATGGTGAAATAAAATATTAATTTGCAAACATTTTATAACTCTTTATAATCGATCTAAAATTTTGCATATTTTATATTGGAATTTTTTACATTTTATATGAAATTATATTCAGACTAAGTACATCTATTTAAAAAAAAAAAAATGCATAAAAAATATTTCATAAATCCTAACATCTAAGACGTATACTAATCTGTAGCTATTACGATCAGTGTTGCCGTTTTGATTATTTTCAACCAAAATTGGTTATTTTATTTTCCAATGTGGAGATGATGACTTTTTTCCATTTTGGCTATTTTTTTGTTAAATCAGAGTTTTATTTTTATTAGTTTTAAAAGTGCTATTTATTCTGTTAATTTATCACACATTTAAAAACTAAAGGTTCCTATAACTTCTTATTACAATTTTAACTGACAAATGAAAAAAACAATTTAAATCAATAGAAAATATAAAGATTTTCTAATAATTAATCAAAACGTGAAATGGATTGGAAGATTTTTGTGAGAAAGTTCTAACGATATAACAAGCAATCTAAATACTTGCAATTTTAAAATAAATTACTATTAAAAAAGAAATGTATGTTCGGTGAAGACCAACTATGTGATATCGTACACTATTGTGTATGTTCTTTAAAGTAATACATATTTGAGAGAGAACATTATATTTGGGTGGGATTTAAGTACTTTAACTGATTTTCGGGAGAGGACCCTACATAGAAGCTATAATTAATTTTAAAGCGATCCTTTTGAAACTAAATGCCATATTATATGTAGGTACATACACATTTTTTATAGAATTTTTTAGGATTAAAAATGTTTTATTTGTGCAGAATTCTGTAGAAATACGCTTATATGTATTTAAGATATTTGAGATTCAAAATATTACTCAAAAAGAACATTTATTTGGTAACTAGGTGAAATGATGAACCAATTTCGACCAGTTAAGGAGATTCTGAGTCGATTGGTATATTTTAGAGGCCTTCCCAATGTCGTGCTGTTCAGTTATTAAAATTGTGCAAGACAACATAATTAAATAATAAAAATTTTGAAAAGGGCACTGCATTATTTTACAAATAACTGCAATAAAAGTGTTTTATCAATACTGATGTATTTTCAATTGGACCAAAATTTTATACATAATTTTTAAATTAACTTATTAAACACATATATTAAGTGAGTGCTTTGGATTTTGGAATGAGTCCCTATAAAAAATAACTCTTGTTTGCATTCTTTTTCTGCAAACACATTTTCTATTACTGCTCGACCTAGCTGTTTTGCAATTCTAAATTTATTATAATCTGGTTTACTTCCGATATCATATCATAAGGACGTGAAAATAATTAAATTTTTATTATTAAACTTTATATCCCGACCCCCTACATAATTGGATCAGGACCACATTTTGATAAAAATTGTTCTAAATAGTTAAATTTTAAATACTTTTTTCTCCTAAAGGCTAACTAAAGTTTGTGATTAATAGTATTTAAAAGTATTTAAAACCAGAATACATATATTAAGATTATATTTATATTAATCTTTACATTAACTTTGAACTTTTGAAATTTGATTATTTTCTCCAAAATGTTTTTTTTTAGAAAAAATTTTTTCCGGGGCAACACTGGTTACGATAGCTTATATCGGAATCAAGTGCCACTCAAAAATAATGGTAGTTAATTTGACAAATATTTGAATAAAATATTACTCAAATTAACTAAAATTTTTCTTCACATTAAAATTTTTTTATTAAATTTCACTACACTATTTTATTTAAATCTACTAAATTGAGTTGAATTGAATAAACAATTTATTCAAATTAACTAATTTTTTTCATCAAATTGAAGAATGTTTATTAATTTTAACTATTGAATTTTATTCAATTTTACAAAATTTTGTCAATTTTAATATGTCTTTTAAACCCCAGTAGGAAAAAATACGTTTATATATAATTGCATTGTTTTATTCTCCTAATAAAAAATTATTTTTTGAACAACACATTAATATATAAACGAATACTTAACATCATCAAAAATAAAACAAATAAGAAATTTTAACTACTTTAATAATATTTATTGTATATAAAAATTTTGCGAAAGAAGTATATTTAAGATATGCATAACAAAACGTCAATTCTTATAAAAAATAAAAATAATTTAAAATTATCTAAATAATTAGAATAAAATATTATAAAAAGGAATATTTTAATTAAACTTAGTTTAAACTTACTTAGCAGAGGTTTTGTTTGTAAGTAATTACATATATGATGAAGGGACGGACTAGTACGCTGTTAAATGAACCAAATAAACGACCATCTGAAATATTTAAGAAGAATAGATACTAAAAACATAATTAGTTATTTGATAATTAGTAATATATTACCTTCAGTTATATTTTCTATTTGTTTCATATTTTGATTTAAAAGTTTGCTTGCTGGATCCTTAATACGATCATCAAATACGGAGGTGATTTTTTTTAAATGCTTCATAATTCGAACGGCAATAACCCGCATTTGGGTACTAATGTTTAAACCCAATATCGGTATGAGAAAATTAAAAATATAAATTTATTAAAAATTCCATTTAACTAAATAAATTATATATTTCCGTAACAATTTAAATTCTAACGGTTTTTTCATATCAGATGTGCATTAAACGATTTTTTGGTTACCGAAAAATGGCTTTCAATTTCTGCTCATGAAGAGTTATCACTCAATATTACCTCAATAATATTTTCAACTATTATTTCTGGATGACCTATAGCATCGTATAAGAAAATGTGGAAAGAAAAAAAAATGTAGATAGAAAATATATATAGTATATTTAGTATATAAAATAATATTTACCTATATTTATAAATCATTTGTGGTCACTCGTAGTAGGTTTGTTCATTTATATTTATTTATTTATTTATGGCATTTTTTGTAGAACACAGTTTTTAAGTTTTCTAAAATTTTGATGATGAGATGATGATGATCGTCGTCTAGCAGCTGATTTTTTAAATTTTGTATATTTGCTAAGGAAATGATTTATAAAATAAGTAAAGATACTACATACATATATTAATAATTATACATTTTTAACATTACCGAGAAAAATATGAAAAAAAACTTTCAAATTTCCACACATTTAACGGTTGTTTTAGTTCTCTGCAGTTTATACCATCCAGGAGTTGGCACATAAATTAACATTTTCTGCATTACTATTAATTACTGATGGATACTTGTTAGTTTTTAAATATGTATATCTGATATAACACAAATTCGCATTTATTTTTCACTACAATTTATTATTAGTCGTTCAACTGTTCTTCTTCAACATGCGTTTTCTTTATTGAAGAAATTTCTTCAATTCTATATGTAATTCTTCAATTTGACTAAAATAAATTAGTTAATTTCAACGAAAATTGAAGAATTTTATTCAATTAGTTAATTTTACCGACATTTCTTCAATTCCATATACTTTTAGTCAATTTAAAGATATTTAGACAAATTATAGAATTTTATTCAATTTAACTAAAAAAATTAGTTAATTTTAATGAAATTTATTTAATTTTACACGCCTTTAGTAAATTGACAATTTGACTAAAATAAAATTGCCTTTCTTCAAATTAGCTAAATTTTTTATTTTTAATTTATTCGTATTCAACTACACCATTTTATTTAATTCTACAAAATTTTAGTTAAAATAAATTCGTTTATGTATTAATACATTTTTATAAATACCCAGTTGGCCATTTCTTTAAGACAACATCGACGACGTGTACAAGACACATAATAAATTCCTGACGACAATCCATACAATTCGTCGACGACGTTTTCAAATCGTAAGCTAAATCATTAACGACATTATAAGCAACAATGTCGTGCAAATTGTCGTCGGATATTATATGGAGGACAATAAACTTTAATCTGACGTCAACGAATATTTTGGCGGCATTTTTAAATTGCTATCTTAGGTGACCATGGTAACGACAATATATTATATAGAATAAAACAAGCTGTGTGAGCGAAATTAATGAAATTTTATGTAAAGAACATAATGTTGTCTAAATTTTCACTCTATTTTGCATGACCGGAATGTGTAGTAGGTCCAAATATTAATATCACTGCTGCATAGATCCGGCTGAATATAAGCGATGGACTGTGTTATATTGATTTTGCAAAATCGTCTGCCTCCATTTCATTTGATTAGGTCTAAAATAAATTGGTCGTCATTAATCCCTAAAGTCCACCAACGTCTCCGAAACAGTACGAATAAATGATGCCACCGACCAAAAAACCGCGCCAAAGGATGACATTATGTGAATGCATAATTTGTGGAACAACAACACGCAAAGAATGTTTACATTCAATCATAATTTCAATTTAGTTGACTAAAAAAATGTGTTTTTGAATATTTTTACTAGAAACAAAATTTATTAATATAAAAAATATCTTTATTTATACAGTCATTAAATATTATCAATCTTTTTCCTTGTTCTTAGACTATATTTTGTTTTCAAACCATATTAATATTATTATTCCCATAACAATAAAATGTTACAAATAAATATGCTCTTTACAAATATGGTTGAAAAATTCATAACTTGTTTGCTTTTGGATATTTCGTTTTTAACATTTGTTTTTCGCCTTCATTATAATTCTCAGTTTATACATAAATTAATATAAGTAGACAAGGTTTTTATTATATTTGGTGCGATTTATTATTTCGAAACAAATGTAGTGGAATGTAAAGATAAAATGGAATAATATAATAAAGTCAAATCATATTCTGATAGAATAGTATAATAATGTAGTAAAATCGGACACAATATGATGAGGACAAATATATTAAATTATTGTCATACTGTCCTAAATAAAGTCAAATATTACAAATTTAGGACATTGTCGCTCATATAGTCGTCAATTGGACAAGAAGCACGACAATATGCATGCAATTGTTGAATGTTGACTTGAATAATGTTTTTAAGTGACAAAATACACAATTTCCTGCATACAACGTCGACGACAATAACGTATATGATCATTTGGCCAACCTGGTTTCGTTTTCATACATATATGTATATTCAACAATGTCAGGTGAGAACTAAATAATTAAGAAAATTATAAAACATTTACATATATTTTTTTAATATTATAAAAAAGTGTAATCGTATTTATTTAATAATCTCAACCTAAATTGAATCCTTAAAAAACACGTGCAAACTGATTTTAAAGAATTTTCTTCAACTTTACATGCCTTTAGTAAATTTGAAAATATTTGAATAAATTGAAGAATTTTATTCAACTTAAATAAAATAAATTAGTTAGTTTCCTCAAAATTTCTTCTAGTTTAGATGTATTTAGTCATTTTAAGTAATTTTAGTCTGACAGAAAAATTTTATTTATATTGACTAAAATATATTAAAATTAACAAAAAAAATTGTGTGTTGTAAACTTAATAGATATTTCGTTAATTTTTTAACGAAATTTTTTTCAAATCAACTTATTTTACAAAAAAAAAATATTTCTGACAATAATTTTTTAGTTGATTTGAAGAAAAATTATATTGATTTGAAGAAAAAATCTATATATATATATATATATATATATATATATATGTTTTTTTTCGTAAAAATTCTATGAAAATTATTAGTCAATATTACCTACTAGATTTGGTTCAGTGTAGTACAAATCTTTAATTTTTTTCTGAAAGTTTTGGTAATAAACTATTATTTTTTTTTACATATTTCAACAGACAAGGCTTGATAAATGTTAATAAATAAATTTTAAATTGATTTAGATTTGCACCCTACATCCAGCATTGCTCGAAAATGGTGAACTTTACAAAAAAAATCATGTTTATCGATTAATAAAAAAAAATGTCACAAGTTTTTTTTAAATTAATTATATTTAGATCGATTTATCACTAAACTGCTTCCTTCTCGCCCGTCCAAACACGAATGCAGGAGTGCAGATTTAATGAAAAAAGTCAACTTTTGAAAATACTTTATTTAAATTGCACAAAAAACATATCGGTACCATATTTTTACTATTATTTCTTATGTATTATATAAAATAAATATTCTTAAAAAAATTAAAAAATTTTTTCAAAAATATATAATACTTTAAAAAGTTAAAAACCAAAAAATAATATTTTTTAAGCAAAACTGCGTCTATTTTCCAAAAACATAAAATATTAAAAGAATTTAAAAAAGAACTTATTTACCAATTCAATGAGATATAACATGTCTATACAGGTAATTTTAAAAAAGGTAATACACTCAGACCTCGATTTAAATCGATTCGATTTGCGTCGCTGTTTGGAATTTCAATTTTCATCACGATGATTTAGATTTGAGTCGCTATATGAAGAGTTTCATAATTGTTAATAACAGGTGAAGAAAATTGTAAAAAAATTGATTAAATTCTATGTGTTAAGTTAAAAAATCAAAATTGAATTTAGATAAGTATTTTAATTTCACCTCTTTTAAAAAAAAATCTCCTTTTTTATTGAAATCTAAATTCTTTTATATTCAAATATTTTTATTCTGGAACCAATTATTAAGAAAACTGTGTAATACATAGAAAATAGTTATTCGATTCAAAGATTAATGATTTAAAATTTTGGATTATATCTGTGGACTTTAAAAAAAATCTAATTCTCAATTTTTTATTAGAGTGAAAAATAGAATAAGCGTTATAGAAAGACGTTAAACCGACTCAGAATTTGATTTTGATTCGAACGGCATACATTAAGGTGGATGCTGAACATTTCGTTATAAGTTTTTATATTGCATTATTTTTTCCATTCTGTGCTGTTTACGCAATTAAGGTAAAGTGATCTAGAAAGTGCCAATAATTTATATTTTGCATTACCTTTGTACGTTTTATCTCTCTAAAATAATTTAACACTTTTGGAAATTTTTTGCACTTTCTATTTAAATATATCATTTTTAATAAACTGCCTTTTGTATTTAAGATATTTTGCTTATGGTCACGAATTTCTATTATTTTACTCCTGTCTTTAAATTTAATATATTGTTACGAAATTGTACTTGAATTCAAATATAACGGTTTTAACGGCTGGTTTAAATCTTTCTCAATGCTTCTAGACATTTCCGTTTATGTTAACAGCAGTTAACATATCTGTAAAAATTATTAATATAGTTCTAAACATACAACATTGAATAAAAAGCTTTCACCATTGTTTTTAAGTATGGCAACACTAAATGTTTAAGCTGCTAACATTAACATCGAAAGCTCTAGTTTGTCCGTTGTAGAAAGAAATAGACCTTTCAAGAAGCATCTAGTAGGTAATACAGTGTATATAAATTGGCCGTCAGTCTAATTGGAAGCGTCGTTAAGTAAAGACAAATTAACTGCCTTGGCTGTATAATCTTGTACATTATTAAAGTGTGTTGTATAAAGTGTGTAATTTAAGTGTGTGTTTATATTAGAACACAAGTGACTATTTAAACTGTTATTATTGTACACTTTTAAATAAAATAAAGAGTCGTTACAACTTTTAAACTACTAAACTGCTGTTATTTTCAATCAAAGTACAGGTTTATTTAAAGGAAATAAGCGACCGTTTTTAAAAGGTAAAAACGTAACAATTGGTGTCAGAAGTGGGATTGCAAAATAATAAGCAGTCATGGAGTTTGAAGAGCTGAAAGTGGAGCAACTCAAGAGAGAATTGAATAAGTTGGAGTTACCTACAGCTGGTAATAAAGCAGAATTAGAAAAGAGGCTGATAGATGAATTCAAGCGGCGTAATATTGACATCGGAACTTACGAATTCGAGTATAAAGAAGAAATGGAAGTTTCTACCCGTGCAGCAACAAGCATGGATTTATCCACAATGTTTGCTGCTTTGATGGAGCAATTTAAAGAAGTTCAAGAAACTTCTAAAGCTAATAACGAGAAACTTCTTGCTGAAGTTCAAGAAACTTCTAAAGCTAATGACGACAAACTTCTTGCTGAAGTTCAAGAAACTTCTAAAGCTAATAACGAGAAACTTCTTGCTGAAGTTCAAGAAACTTCTAAAACAAATAACGAGAAACTTCTTGCTGAAGTTAAAGAAGAAAATAAAATAATGGAAATGAAATTTCAAGAAACTTCTAGAGCGACAGACGAAAAACTTCAGCAAATTTCGGAAGTTATAAACAGCAGAGTGGATAGCATTGAGACAAAGGTGTCCGACTTAGAAAGCTGTCTAGATTTACAAGCCAAAGTCGTTGATAAAAAGCTGTCCGATTTAGAGAATGAAATAACCAAAGGTGTTGATAAAAAAACTACATGATCTAGAAATAAAGATTAATAATCTTCAATGCCAAGATGGACAGGTGCGAATTATTCCAGAAGCCTCTAGTAGAATAAAGGCCCCTAGTTTTGATGGCACCACACCATTTAATGTGTTCAAGTTCCAGTTTGATACAATTGCCATTAGAAAAATGTGGAACGACGAAGAAAAAGCTATAGAGTTGATATTGGCCTTAAAAGGAAATACAGCAGTAGTTCTAGAAAGCGTGCCAGCATGTAACAGAAACAGTTATGATGATATAATGGAGGCACTACAACGTAAGTACGCTGGTGAACATAAAAAGGAACTATACCGAATGGATCTGCCTAGCCTCAAAGAAATAACCGGCAGTCAAATCATCAATCATCACAAGAATCACCTTTAAACTAAAACGAGCTGGCACTATGGGGCAAGAGCTAGATCCCACATCTGATGGCCCCACAATCTCCATATCCGTAATGCAACATGTGATCTCGTAACAGCAAAAGCCCTCGTTAAAACCTGCAACAACAAAATAGTTCCTGTAAGAATGCTTAACCTGTCCAGCTATGAAAAAAGCGTTAAGCCAAATTCCGAAATAGGTCATTGCACTTCAGCAGAGGCAGTAATCAATTGCGAGAAAAACTCGCAACCTGCCAATAAATCCTTGTAGTTCGCCTGTTGTTTTAGTTAAGAAGAAAGACGGCAGCACTAGATTTTGCGTCGATTATAGAAAATTGAATGACGTCAGCAAGAAAGACAGCTACCCGCTACCAAGAATTGACGACACCCTGGATACACTAGCTGGAACATAATGGTTCTCCACATTGGACTTGCAAAGTGGTTATTGGCAGGTAGAGATTTCAGAAAAAAACAGGGAAAAAACCGCCTTTAGCGCCAGTGATGGGTTATGGCAGTTTAATGTGATGCCACTTGGACTCTGCAATGCTCCAGCCACATTCGAGCGTTTAATGGATCAGGTATTGAAAGGACTTAACGGGAATACATGCTTGGTGTACCTCGATGACATAATAAGACTTTTGATGAACATCTGAATAACCTTGAAGATGTCTTTAAATGTATATCTGCGCCTGGACTCAAACTCAGTGTAAAGAAGTGTGCGTTGTTCCAGAAAGAAGTCAAATATTTGGGACATCGCGTAACATCAGATAATTGCTGTAAAGAACTGGCCACGTCCGAGAAATCTCCACGAATTGCGTAGTTTTCTTGGCCTTTGCACATACTACAGACGATTTGTCCCGAATTTCGCCAATGTAGCCGCAAGCTTACATGAGCTGACCAAGAAGTCACAATCATTCCAATGGTGTGAAGCACAAGAACTAGCATTCCAGAAGCTCAAGGATCTATTATGTACGGCACCAATTTTGTCATATCATATACCTGGAGAAACATTTGTGATAGATAGCGATGCGAGCGGATACGGAATAGACGGTGTACTTTCACAAGTAGTCGGTGGCACTGAAAGGGTCATTGGATACTTCAGCCGAACGCTTTCGAAGCCTGAAAGAAACTACTGCGTAACGCGACGAGAACTTTTGGCAGTATTAGAGTGTGTGAAGCATTACCACAAATATCTGTATGGCCAACACTTCCAACTGAGAACCGATCATTCTGCCCTCAGGTGGTTGCTGCAATTTAAACAACCCGAACGACAACTGGCTCGTTGAATAGAGCGGCTTCAGAGCTATGAATTTAGCATCGAGCACCGGAAAGGTTTGAAACACGGCAATGCGGACGCGCTGCCAAGACGGCCCTGCAACGTGGAATGTAAGCAGTGTACAAAAACCGAGGAAAAGGAATGTATCATCGATGTTCGACTAATGCATATAGAGTCCATTGAAGATTGGTCTGTAGCGCAAAGAAATGATCCCATACTGGCAAAAATAATATCGGCAAAAGAGAAAGGTAGAAGGCCAGCCCGCAATGAAATATCCGCCGAAAGTCCACTGATGAAATCATATTGGGCCCTATGGAATAGTCTACAGTTGTTAAATGGCTGCTTATACCGCATATGGGAAAGTGCTAACGGTAAAACAGTGACAAATATAATTGTAGTACCATCCTTTAAAATAAACGAAGTAATGAAAGAGTTTCATGACGGTCCCAGTGGTGGTCATCTTGGTGTGACAAAAACCTTAGAAAAGTTAAAACAACGTTTTTATTGGGTGGGTTGTCAGCAAGCAGTAGCCGATTGGGTAGCCAATTGTTCACAATGCATAGCAGCGAAGGGCCCAGCAAGAAGAAGTCGTAGACAACTTCAGCAGTATAACTCAGGCGCGCCATTCGAGCGGATTGCAATGGATGTAGCAGGCCCTTTCCCCGTCAGTGATGCCGGAAATCGTTACGTTCTAGTGGTTATGGATTATTTCAGCAAATGGCCAGAGGTATATGCCATACCTGATCAAGAAGCTAAAACGGTTATAAGTGTATTTGTGAACAACTGGGTGTGCCGCTATGGTGTTCCACTGGAGTTGCATTCTGATCAGGGTAGAAATTTTGAATCTGCCGTATTCAAGCAAATTTGCGATTTATACGGAATAAGAAAAACCAGAACAACGCCACTTCATCCTCAATCTGATGGCATGGTCGAAAGATTCAATCGCACTCTGGAGGAATATTTAAGAAAAGTGGTCAGTGCACATCAGAAGGACTGGAATGAACACATACCGAAATTTCTATTGGCATACGGATCAGCTGTTCATGAGTCAACCTCTCGAACACCTGCAAAAATTGTCTTCGGGACAGAACTCAAAATGCCTGGTGATTTAGAATTCGGTATTAAGCCCTCATCAACAAATAAGGAAAACACTTCCCAAGAGCAAGATGACCTGAACGAACTACATGAATTCGTACGCAGGCCAGCGATAAAATAAAAGCCAGATACGATCGAGCAGCGAATTCTGAAGGATTTAACGAAGGCCAGCTTGTACTGTTGTATAAACCACAACGTAAGAAAGGACTGTCTCCCAAACTACAAACCCATTGGGATGGACCATACAAAGTGATTAAGAAATTAAACGACGTGGTGTACAGAATACAGAAAGAAAAAAGCCCGAGATCCAAAATGAAGGTCGTACATCTAGAACGACTCTCTGCCTATGGGAAAAGTGAATTCGTGCCTATTCGGGACGAACAGGCCTAAGCGGGGGCAGTGTTACGAAATTGTACTTGAATTCAAATATAACGGCTTTAACGGCTGGTTTAAATCTTTCTCAATGCTTCATTTCCGTTTATGTTAACAGCAGTTAACATATCTGTAAAAATTATTAACATAGTTCTAAAATAAAATAAATAAAAATAAAATGAATAAAAAGCTTTCACCATTGTTTTTAAGTATGTCAACATTGAATGTTTAAGCTGCTAACATTAAAATCGAAAGCTCTAGTTTGTCCGTTAAGAACATTGTAGAAAGAAATAGAGCTTTCAAGAAGCATCTAGTAGGTAATACAGTGTATATAAATTGGCCGTGAGAACACCATTGAGTTAGTCTAATTGGAAGCGTCGTTAAGTAAAGACAAATTAACTGCCTTGGCTGTATAATCTTGAATATTATTAAAGTATGTTGTATAAAGTGTGTAATTTAAGTGTGTGTTTATATTAGAACGCAAGTGACTATTTAAACTGTTATTATTGTACATTTTTAAATAAAATAAAGGGTTGTTACAACTTTTAAACTACTAAACTGCTGTTATTTGCAATCAAAGTACAGGTTTATTTAAAGGAAATAAACGACCGTTTGTAAAAGGTAAAAACGTAACAATATAATACTCTCATTTGGCTTCATAAAATGTTGATGGATATACGCTCGTATGGTCTATAAACTTCCGAATAAGGTTAAAAATCTAACTTTAATAACATGTTTCTTCAGATTTTATAATTTTGATCAGACATTTTAAGATTTCATTTCAAAAT
The DNA here is from genome assembly GCA_932274085.1 of Protocalliphora azurea. Lineage (NCBI taxonomy): Eukaryota > Metazoa > Arthropoda > Insecta > Diptera > Calliphoridae > Protocalliphora > Protocalliphora azurea. The sequence goes on from OW026520.1 coordinate 87,766,314, forward strand.
TTGTAAAAAAGTTGAAATCTAAAGGAAAATTCCCATTATTTACCAAATTTTTATTTTAAACCATTTTGAAAATCAAACAAAAATTTGTAGGTAGATAGCCCGATTTTCCTTAAAAAATATACTGTTTGTAGATATGCCAAAAACAAAAAGTGAAAAACGTAGTATTAGAATTAACTCTTGGCTTTAAAATAATACAATAGACAAAAAAAAAAAAAAAAAAAAAAAACGAGAGGGTTTGACGCTAAAAAAAATATCGGAAATCTGCAAATCGCCATTTTTTAATATAATCCCTCGATATTTGGAAATATAATTGGAATTTTAGTTGTAGTCTAATTCTTGCAATGCATGACAATTTAATATTTACCTCTTTTCTTACTCTCAATATATCAACACCACAAGTAGAATTCAAACCATCACAGTAATCTTCTTTGAAATGTATATTGTTCGGATTTGTAAACATGTATTCATGTAGATTTTTAACATAATTCGTAGCCGATACTTTATGGGGAATTTGTTCCGATTTAACAAATTCCATAACACGACTACTGGAACGATTTTTGGTCAGGCAAAAACTTACAGCAGGAAATGTGTTGTTCCAACGAAGAAAAGTTGTCTCAATGCCAATACTTATTGAATCCGAAAAGAAGCGTGTTAAAGTCAATAAAAAAATTGATGTGATATTCCATGCCGAAATAAGAATTATGACACCCCAAAAAATTCTAAATAATATATAGAAATTTATTTTAAATTATTAATAAAACTAAATTTTTAATAAAACTAAATTTAAGATATTTAAAAATTAAATATAATGTAAAATTTATTATAACCTTTTTGCAAATTTATTTTCGAGTCAGAATAAACCATATAATATAATATAAATAATTTATATTATGTAAGTCTACTTACGGTATTACGCAATATAGCTATTAATATGTAGATACAAAAAATATCCTTTACCTGTAATATAAATGTTCCTTTTCAAACCAAATTCTACATTTCTTAAGAGATAAACGAATTTTTTCTTTAATATCCATTTTATTTTCTACACTTCTTCATTATCCTTCAATTAAAATTATACTATTTTATTTATATTCATTTAAGTATGTAATATTTTTATTAAATCAATATTGCAATTATTTATGATGATGTATTGTATGTTATTACACTTTGCACGCTATCTGTAAGGAAATACGTACAGTAACCAATTTTTTTTTTTATTAACTGCAACTGTTAGTGCGCATTTCAATTTCGAGAAAAGTTTTAAATTTATATCTGTGTTCTTTTGACAAAACTACTTAACTAATTAAATTTTTTCAGGAGAACTAAAAATGTTGTTTAAAAATCAACAAATAGTATGGAAAATATTTGTTTAGATTTATTTTCAAAGCTATGAATAACGTCGATTAATTAAAAAAATGTACTTTTTATAATTAAAAAATTTTCAAGTGGTCGCGACTTAAGATGGTTTATCAAAATTCCAGATATAATTCAATGTCATTCTTCTTAATATTATAATAACTCTGACAAATGTTCTCGCAGCCAGAGGGATAGCTTTAATAATACAGTATAAACTCGATAATCCGAATAATTAATTGCAGCCAAAATCTGAATTATCGAGTTTTTTTCTTGGTTATCTTTTGTTAAAAAAAGTATTAAAATATATTATTTCTTTAAAATATAAAACAGTTAAAGCACCAAGTCAAAATTTTTTTAATAGTTTTTAATTTATCTAAAAAAAATAAAATTGTTTGTTCTCTTTTTAATCAACAAATTTTAAAACAATATTTAACTAAAAATAAAGGAATTCAACTAAGTATGCAGTAAATACAATCAATTCTTACATCATAATTCTAATCTAATTTTTAAAAAAATTTTAATAAAAAAATATTTTTTATATACAATCCGGATTGTGGAGTATGTAATGAGCTAGGAAAAGTCGTTCAGAATAAATTGACAAAAGTACTGTATAAAAACTAATGAGTGATGATAACCAAATGATCTAAAAATTTTATGAATGCAAATTACAATAACATAATTTTTATTTTATCTTTTACATAAATATTTTATAATTTAATTAAATAAAGTTTTAATTGAGATTTATATGTAGATTCTCATTTTATGACAAAAATTTCAAAGGTTAAATTTTTTCGTGGACATACTGTACTGTACAGAACATAAGCAACAGAATTAGGTAGGTAGGTAAAGAAGGGTTGCACAGCACTCATAAGAGCTCTTGTCCATCCACTCGGAGACCATGAGGTCCATTGTGAGTCCCTTCGTGAAGAAAATAGAAATAAACTACAGATAGGATATAGAAAAGAACAAGAAGGAAAATAGTGGAGAAAGAGCCGAGAAAAAGCTGAGACCAAGAGAAGTATAGAAAAGAATAGAAAGAATTTGAAAAGAAAGTACTACCTCCCCATGTAGACCTCTCCTAAGCCTCTCCTGAGTGTTCCTCTTCCAAGATAATTTACTATCAAGGAACACACCAAGATATTTTGTCTCCTTTGCCAGTCCCAGTTCAATCCCTCCTAGTACCGGTAGCCTAAATTGCTCAATCATGTACCTTCTGGTGAAAAGAACTAGCTCTGTTTTCCCCGGGTTGACCCCTAAAGTTCATACTGCATGACGTCGCTGATCGTGGAAAGAAATTTACCCGTGATCAGTATAACCACGTCATCAGCATAGGCAACGATTTTCCGCCCCCTTGCGTCAAATTGTCGAAGAATGACATTGACGGCTAAGAGCCATAGTAAGAGCGAGAGAACTCCTCCTTGCGGAGTTCCTCTAGTCACTATCTTCCTTACGCATGCATCTCCCAAGTTCGAATTAATTATTCGGCTATTCAGCATCAAAATAATCCATTCGATTAGGAAGCTTTGAATGCCTAATGATTCTAGTGATTCTCTAATGGCCTCAATCCTAATGTTATTGAAAGCTCCTTCTATATCAAGGAACGCTGCCAATGTATACTCCCTATACTGCAGGCCGCGTTCAATGTAACTCACCACATCATGTAGCGCACTCTCAACAGATTTACCTCTTAGATAAGCGTGTTGAGCCCCACAGATGATATGGTTGTCAATTGTCGTCCTCAGATAAAGATCGATCAATCTCTCTAATGTCTTCAAAAGAAAAGACGATAGGCTGATCGGTCTAAAATCCTTAGGTTTCGAGTGGCTAGCCTTACCCGTCTTAGGTATGAAAATTACCCTAACCTCTCTCCACCCCCTTGGAATATATCTTCTAATAAGACACACACTAAAAAGCTCAGTGAGAAGTTTTAGTGCCGTGTCACTGATGTTCTGCAGCATGGATGGAAAAACACCGTCTGGACCCGGTGACTTGTAAGATTCAAAGGTGTTCACCGCCCATGCTACCTTATCCATCGAGACTATGTCACCAACTACTTCACTAAGTTCCCTATCAGATACACATTCTGAGAATCCCAAGAATCGTCCCGCCTGTACATCTGCCTCTAAGTTCCTACAGCCTGGAAAATGAGTTTCCATAAGTAAACTCAGGGACTTAGAGCAAGACTCCGTCCATGAGTTATCCGCACGCTGAATATATCCAGGAGCACTAGGATCCTTGGATAAAATTCGCCTGAATCTGGATAACTCATTAACGGAGTCAATGGACTCACAGTAATTCCTCCATGAGTCCCTTTTTGCCCTCTTAATGTCCGCCTTATATCTATTAAAACTTTCCCTGTAGCTGTTCCAATCCTCACACTTGGGTGTCAGTTTTGCCCTATTGAACAGCTTCCTGACGGTTGACCTTTGGTTCCTAAGTTCCTTGGTCCACCATTTAGGCTGTTCTCTCTTTCCCGGAAATATTACCGGACAAGTTAGTTCATAGCTTCTCCTAACTTTCCCTGTGAAGTCCTCCACTAAACTCTCAACTCCCTCTGATGACAATTGCCATCCTGGAGCGGCGTTTAGTTCCCTATCCATAATGGCCCTAAAGGAGTCCCAATCGGTCCTTCTGGAGTTCCTATATGGTTCTCCCCTTGGCCTCGCGAAATCTAAACTGAAGGATATCCTGCTATGATCCGAAAAGGAACATTCAGTTCTTGATGTATTCGCCCCTAAAGTTCGTCAGTGTTATATCTATAACTGCCTCTCTATCTTTAGTTTTGAATGTGGGCACATTACCCAAGTTACAGATAAAAAGATTGTTAGTAGTTATAAAATTGAAAACTAACTCACCTCTCTCGTTGATATCGGCGCTACCCCACTGGCAGTGATGTGCGTTAGCATCGCAACCGAGTACCAAATATATGCCTCTTCTCTTTGCATACTCTGTTAGTCTGCACACCATATCACCCGGTGGGTTGGCCCCATCGTAGGGCATATAAACGGAGGCGAGTGCGAGTTTCCTCCCGTCTCTATCCTCTCTATTCACGACCGTTAGGTCTCCATTGCTGAAAGAATGAAAGTTCATAAAATTTAACTCATTCCTAGCCAGTATACACGTTCTTACCTTATCCCCAGTGGATGGTACAAAAAGTGTATACCCCTTGACACTTAATCCACATACCCTGGTGTTGTTGATCCAGGGCTCTTGGATTAAGGCCACATCCACTTTGGAGTCGATAAGGTTCATCGCTAATTCGATAGAGGCTGCTTCACAGTGATGCAAATTAATTTGCACCACTTGCAGCCTTATTGGTACTGTCAGGTTTCGGATACCGGAGAGAGCCAGATGGCTTATGACCAGCCCCACTTTCAGCATTCTTTATCGTCTTCTTTTGAAGACCTTTAAGAGAGCTGGGAGTGTTGTTTGCCGCACCTTTCTTGCTGGTAGAGGGTTGGTCGTCTCCAGACCTTGCTCCTTTGGTGCTTGATTCACCAGAGTTGCCGGATGGTTTACGATCAGACCCTTTTTAGCAATGATAGTCAGCTTTCCAGTTTCCACCGATCGTTCCGAAGATGTGATAGGTTTAATTGCTATCATTGCCTTTATCCTTGAACTTCAGTGCGACCCCTGACACATTTCATATGCTCTCCAGAGCATTTTCCGGAATGGTGTCAAATATCGCATTTAGTCCTTCGGGATAAGACATTCCCAAGATAGCTAAGGTCGAGCCATAGATTTTTTCAAATCTAATCACACTCTTCCTATGCCTCTTGATAAGGTATTTATCCCTACCACTGACTGACGACAGATCCCTCTTGGCCATCTTATTAAGAAAGATCAAGAAGTATCTGACGCCATTCTTCGCTTTTTCCTCTTTTGTTCGGTTGTCGACTACGGCAGTTTCACATGGTTTTACCGCGTCTTGCCGAACTAATTTTGAACCCACCTGTCCACCAACCCGAGCGGATGACACCTCGGATGCTGGAGAACTCCGTTCCTGAGCGTGAGCTGAAATCATTGTGATTTCATGCTCCTCATCAGAAAAAAGAGAGAGATTCTCCAACCTCTCCGTAGTGCCCGTTCCCCCGAGAGAGTCTCCAGGTGAGCCCAAGAGGTCGTCTGTTTCGGCCAGTTCACTCAATAATTGTCCCTCCTGAGCAATTATGTCCTCGTGAATTCTTAAAAGGTCAGAGTCAGTGTCCGAAACTCCTACTGAAACTGCCCTATTCTCCTCCACATCCTTTTTATTAAAATTTTTTCTAACATTAATCTTGGTCCCACGAAAATGCACGTACTAAGTGGACCATCTCGCGCAGTGACGGCATGCGCGGACTAGGCTTTTAAAATTACAACCAACCCGTGCCATGGGCGTTGGAGGGGAGCTGTTAACGATTAGTTTCTTTAAGCACTAACTAACCATACAGATCCTCGGCACTGCTACCTCTCACCTTGATCTTAAAAGTGCACTTAATTTATTTGGTCCGCGAGAACTTCTATGAGTTTCTAGGTTTAGATGTAATGCTTAGGACCCGACTATAGTCAGTACATGGGGATCTGTAACCAAAGGTAAGAGATCTCCAGTTTATTGGCTACAATCGGATCAGAAGCCTTACATCCGACTCCACACGGGAAGCAACAGAATTAAGGTTATTCTAAATCTTGAATTGTTTTTTAAAGAATTCAATTTGCAGCAAAGGTAATTTCATAAAATTGTTAACATATTTGGGTATTACAAAAATTTTTACGGTATGCTCTCTATGTAAAGGCGTGCACATCAAAAGCAATAAAATTTCAAAACAATTTTTTAAAATTTATTGAGAATTTTTAAAGTTAATGTAAGTTTTATAGTAAAAATATCTGAATACAGCATTATTTATACTTCTTTTTGTTATTTTTTCTTTTACTTATAGCCGTTTTTAATAATAATTATGATTTGTAATAACATATCCCGAATCAATAAATTTTAAGTTTGTTTATAATAAAAAAAAACGGAAAGTAATATTGTTTTATACTACAAATATAGAACACTACCTAAATAAGGCATACAAATTTATTTTGGAACCACATTTTAAAAAATGTAAAAAATGCTTCGTTTAGTTATTATTAAAAATAAATTGGTAACGCGCTATAACAGTGGATTTGTCTACATAGGTAGGTTATGTAATCTCTAAGATTTAATATATACTCTGCTCAAAATTCATTAAAAGCATTTAAAGAAGTTACAGGTTAAGCAATGTAGTACTGCTCGTTGAAAAGCTTATTCAATAAAGGTACAGTTTTTTATTTCTATTTTTATTGGAAACCAAATTTTAATAATAAAAAATCAACTTTTTATTTTCATTTTAATCGGAAAAGGCGTTGGTGTTCAAAATATAATAAAAATCTATCATATCTTTTTTTTTATTTTCATCAATAGTTTATTTTTTCATTTAGATCGAAACAAAAAATATAAATATCATTTGTGATATTTAGAGCCTGTGCGAAATGATAGCAAAGTCCTAGGGAAAATTTAACTTTTCCTATTGTGAACAATTTCACAGTTTTGCTGTGCCAAATGAAAACTTTTCTATGAGAAAATTTTGATGTATATTTTTTTAAGAAAACTTCACAAACTTTTAGAAAATTCAATATATTTTTTATAATTTTTCCCAGCAAAAATAAATAAAAGTCATTTTTAAGGAAATACTTTCTCATTACTTCCAAAGTTTTAGTAAGTGTACGGTTTCTTGTGCTTAAGAAGTCATCATCATCCAAAGATGTTGTCAAATTTTTCTGATATAAAATGTTTACGAATACTTGTTACTTAATAATAACTAAAATGAAAAATATTGCTATGCATATTTTTTTATAAAAAAACATTTGGTTTATATAAAAATTAAAAGCATCACATCGTAAACATGACTTCCTACTCAGTGAATAGGTATCAAAAAAGAAAACATCTTCCAATGACCGGCCCATGTTAAATTCATTGGAAACAATCCGAATTTTCACTACTTCTGGATCACAAGTTCAGGATCTTATTGACTTCTTTAATTTTTTTTTGCTGGGTTGTTTTTAAAAAAAAATATATATATATATATATAAAATAAACATTAAAATGCACAAACAATTTTAAACTACTTTAATTTATTATTTATTTTATGATTGTCAAAATTTTCTATTCATTTGTCAATAATTTATGTAGTCCTATGGCAAAGATTATACATATAGAGGCGAAACTCTCGATTGACAATTGAAAAAATTTTTGTTTTGTAGTAAAAAATGTGTTTTTATTTTTTTTAGCAGCAACAAAATGTATTTGATTACATGTATTTACTTTGCTGACGTTTGGCACACACTTTTATTACAAAAGTTGAAAATTATTTTAAAATTTTTCATCGGATGAAAATAATTCTAAACAACAAAAATTTCATTGAATAAAATAATATTTAAAATGTATTCACGCAATACATACAAAAATGAATACAAAATTCAAATTTTCTGAAACGAAAACAAAAGTATGAATAAAACAACAATCATTTTAAAATTTTTTCATACTGATGTTTATTTTTAAAGATATTTATTATTTCATCATGATGAATATTTATAATAAAAAATGAAAATCCCTCACATATTTTTTTTTTTTTTTTAACAAATGGAAAAACATTTTGAATAGTAAAGATATTGATATCGATTGAAGAATAAAAATAAAAAGTTTCCGGGTGCTTGATTTTTATAAAAGAAACATTTTATAACTAGATATAAATAGGTTGATTTTTTCCTAAAGTCAATCAAATTATTAAAAAAGAAAAGTACTTTATTTAATTTAAGACAATATTTATATGTAACCACTATGACCGGATACGCAACATCCGGCAACCCGGTGTACTGTGAAGGTGTACATTTTAAACCTCAAAATTTCAAAAAATGATTCGGGTACAGACAAGATGTAATTATGACTGTATTTGAATTCTAGCTGAAAAATATGTGGTTTTCTTTAAAAATCTAAGAAAATGTTGATCTTTTTTAGGTTAATAGGTTATTAAGAAGCACAGAAATTTCGTCATACAAAGAGAAAATCCTGTTTAATTCTGTGTTTTGGCATGGAAAAATGCGAAATATATTTTAAAACTTTTGAAGGATTACATTAAACTAATTACTTAAAATTTTTTTAATCGTGTGGTCTAATTCCCAGGCGCAAAACCTTATGGAAGACTTTTTAATGCATCTTCAAAATTACTGCAGTCTAAAGTATTGTGTAGTCAACAAATTTAAATGGAAACTGTTGTAAGGAAATCAGTATTATTGTACACACTCTTGTATGAAGATTGTAGAGTTTTATTCCCGAGTTTGTTAATAAACAGAGTTAAATTTCATTAAAAGTTTGTGCTTTTGTTATTACATAAATATGTATATAATTTCGTAAAATATTTCTGTTGTAAAATAAATATTGTAAAAACATAAAACAATTCTTTGGTTTACCCTAATTTTGTTTTGCACAGTACTGTATACGATGTATTTTTTTTTTTTGTGGTATCACAATTTAAGCTAAAAATTCTGAAAATTGGTCTTTACTCCACCAATGGTGTTGTGATGTGTGTAACCTACATATTTTTTTAATCACTAAAAACTTTAAATAATTTGCATTTTCATATAAAGTTGAAATAGAATCGAGATTTTATAAATCGTTATATCTTTATATATATTATAAAAATGAGGTGTAAGTTTGTTTGTTTGTGTATCAATCACGTCTAAGCGGCTGAACTGATTTTCAAAAAAAATTGACACACAGATTCTACCATTGCCAGAGGTAGTTATAGGCTTTGCTAGATCTCGATTGAAACTCACACACGCATTTTACGCCCACTTTAAAAAAAATCTATTTTTTTTTAATTGAACCTTTATTATATCGCATTAATGAAATGAAGGTAGCCCCCATACAAAGAAAATATAAATTTTCTCAACTAAAGGACTATTACAGAGGAAGGCTTAAAAATTTAAAAGTAATTTTCATATCATTTTTCGAATAGGGTGAATAGGTTCAGGGGGAGTAGCTCGCTTATAAAGTAAATATTAATTATCGCATTAAATAGGGTAGCGAAGCGCACCGGTAAAAGCTAGTAAATAAAAAATTTAATACAAATTTTACAAAAGTCCGTACATATTTAAGAAAGATATAATCACTTCGGTTTTATATTTAAACCATTTTAAACCATTTATAAGTCGAAAAAACCTCAAAAGCCTGGTATTTTGCATATATCTTTGCCATTTATGCTGAATTTGTATATCAAGATTCTCGAAAGAATTTCCGATCGTTCCATACATATTATATATGGCACTTATCGGCGGGCTTCATAAACGTCATGTCAAACGACGGAGGGAGGGACGGACATCGTCCTATCGATATCATTTCTTATAAGGATCCAGAAAATATAAACTTTTTAGCCCTCCGACGAAAATTGTTTAAATTACAATTGCGGTGAAGGGTATAAAAAAAAAAGAAAAAAGTGATTGTTTTCAGTATTTTGTAAAAAAAAATATAGTTAAATAAATCACAAGTATTAATATATGTTAATTGAGTAGAAAATTGTGTTGATGTTTAATGAATTATCAAAAGTTATAATCAATTCCAAAAATGGAATTTTATTTTTGCCATACCCCAAAATACCGTGTTTTTTGTGTATAACGTCGCCATTTTAAGTCCGATTATAGAATGTGGTATGTCGTTGTTAATGGTTTGACAACCGCTTAAATTTTCTCTTTGATGATTTTTGAATCCGATATCAAATTCTCGATGTCACTTCTGGTATTAAAAAAAAAAAAATTTTAATATTTTATACAAAGAAAATTAGTACCTTTCGTAATTTATGTTAAAAACTGTGTCTTGTGTTTTTGAAAATATACACTAATCTATTGGATAAATTTCATTATAATAAAATGTTTATTTCCATTTTATTTCTTTACCTTATAATATTTTTTTACTAATTCTTACTAAATTAAATATAAACTTGGAAAATACTAAAAATTGGTTCGCAATGTTTTTCGTATCAATCATAGTGTTCAGAAATCTGATGAAAATAATTTCATATACGTATGAATACAACATGAGATTAGTTCTTTTATAAGTATTTTGAAGTTAAAACATTTACATCCAACATTTACAGATCCATTGCTTGAATAAGAGATGCTGTTTCAAAAGAAAATGAAAAATCTCCCAAACAAGCAATGTTTTTATAATAGTGAGTATTTTGGAAGTTAAAATTATTTAATATTAATTTCCACAAATCTATAATAAAATTAAAGTATCTAAAATTTGAACATGATAAAAATAAAGTTGACATGAAATAAAATTTCATGTGAAACAACTTATAAGTAAATTCGTTATAACCCTTATAAAATTTGGAAGATATCTTTTTGGAAGAAATTTACGCAATATCTATTTTTTATTATTTGGACGAAAATCATCAAAGAAATATTTTTCTAATATTGCATTTTTATCAGTTTAAAGAAAATTAGGCAATAAACAACAAAAAATTTATAAAATTTATTATTTTTTTTTTTTTGTTATTTTTATCCCCAAAATATCGCCTCCTCAATAAATTGATGATGATTGAGATCATCTGGAAGAAATTAATGTAATATTTTTATTTTTCAGTCACAATTTTTTCAATTGTCGAAAAAATGTTTAAAAATGAAAAAATGTTGAAGAAAATTTTTTGTCTTTTAGCAAAAAATTTATATTTTTCAGTTTTCGTGCTTTATGATGTTAAGATTTATGTGCATATATGATTTACAATATGTAAAGGATTTCTTTATTATATTATTTCAAGATTTATTTAGTGATAACTTTTCTATGTATTTATTGCATCTTCCAATAGATTATCTGGCGGTAACTTCTTTCTTTCACCTAGATGATAATCTAGCAGTATTACCTATTTTTCTCCAGGCGTATTGATTTCTTATTGCTTAAATGTATCGCCTGTGACGCACAATCTCTCCCGATGGGAGAAAGTTCCGCAATACAAGTATGATTATTGCGGCAATAACATTTTTCTTCTAAGCAATACGAATTCGAATCACTTTCGCATTATTTTGCTTGTAGGGCCATATATAAACAAATATATAGATATCTGATAGAAAAAAACCTAATTCAATAGTCAAATTCTATTCTAGATTCTAGTTGTTTAGAGTAACGTCAATCTGTCATTGATATAAGAAGTTAAAAATAGTAAAATATTTGCTGTAGAATTTTAAAACTACGAGAAAATTTAATTTCACGTTATCCCGGGAAAATTTTAAAAATTCCCGGAAATTTCCGAGAGTATTTTGACGGAAAATCTTGAGAATTCACTGAATCCAAACCCTAGTACATGCATATATAACTGTATTCATATGAGGACTTTTTAAAACTGTGAGATTTTCGATTTTCCCGGGAAAGCGGGAAAATTTCCTTAAATTTCCGAAAGTATTTACAATTTATATACACTGCATTAACATCTAGATGATTCTTGAAAGCTCTATTTCTACAATGATCTTAACGGACAAACTAGTATATTCGAATTCTAAAGCTTTCGATGTTAATGTTAGCAGCTTAAACATTTATTATTGCCATTCTTACAAACAATGGTGAAAGCTTTTTATTCAATGTTGTATGTTCTACAGCTATGTTAATGATTTCCACATATATGTTAACTGCTGTTAACATAAATAGAAAGGTTGAGAAGCATTATTTAACTTTAAACCAGCCGTTGAAACCGTTATATTCGAATTCAAGTACAATTTCGTAACACTGTTCCCCGCTTAAGTCTGTTCGTCACGAATAGGCACAGATTCACTTCTCCCATAGGGAGGTAGTCGTTCTAGATGTACGACCTTTTTTTACACTTCAGGCTCTTTTCTTTATGTATTCTGTACACCACGTCATTTAATTTCTTAATCACCTTATATGGCCAATCCCAATGGGTTTGGGAGACAGTCCTTTCTGACGTTGTGGGTCATACAACAGTATAGGCTTTCATTTTGTCGCTGGTCTTTTTTATTCGTCGAATTCATGAATTTCGTTTAGGTCATCTTGCTCTTGGGAAGGGTTTTCATTATTTGTTATTTGTTGATGAGGGCTTAATACCAAATCTAAATCACCAGGCAACTTGAGTTCTGTCCCGAAGACAATTATTGCAGCTGTTCGAGATGTTGAGCCATGAACAGCTGATCTGTATGCCAATAGAAATTTCGGTATGTGTTTATCCTAGTCCTTCTGATGTGCACTGACCACTTTTCTTAAATATTACTCCAGAGTGCGTTTGAATCTTTCGAACATGCCATCAGATTGAAGATGCAGTGGCGTTGTTCTGGTTTTTCTTATTCCGTATAAATTGCACATTTCCTTGAATACGCAGATTCAAAATTTCTACCCTGATCAGAATGCAACTCCAGTGGAACACCATAGCGGCACACCCAGTTGTTCACAAATACCGTTTTAGCTTCCTGATCGGGTATGGCATATACCTCTGGCCATTTGCTGAAATAATCCATAACCACTAGAACGTAACGGTTTCCGGCATCACTGACAGGGAAAGGGCCTGCTACATCCATTGCAATTCGCTCGAATGGTGTACCTGAGTTATACGGCTGAAGTTGTCCACGACTTCTTCTTACTGGACAAAACGATGCTACGCATTGTGGACAATTGGCTACTCAATCGGCCACTGCTTGCTGACAACCCACAAAATAAAAACGTTGTATTATCTTTTCTAAAGTTTTTGTCCAAGATGACCACCACTGGAACCGTCATGAAACTCTTTCATTACTTCGTTTATTTTAGAGGATGGTACCACAATTAGATTTATCGCCGTTTTTCCGTCAGCACTTTACCATCGCGGTATAAGCAGCCACTTAATAACTGTAGACTATTCCATAGGGCCCAATATGATTTCATCAATGGACTTTCGGCGGATATTTCATTGCGGGGTGGCCTTCTACCTTCTTCTTTTGCCGATATTATTCGTCAGTATTTGGTCATTTCTTTGCGTTACAGACCAATCTTACCTGGACTTTATATGCATTAGTCGAACATCGATGACACATTCCTTTTCCTCGGTTTTTACACAATGCTTACATTCCACGTTGCAGGGCCGTCTTAACAGCGCGTTCGCATTGCCGTGTTTCAAACGCTTCCGGTGCCCGATGCTAAAGTCATAGCTCTGAAACCGCTATATCCAACGAGCCAGCTGTCCTTCAGGTTGTTTAAATTGCAGCAACCACCTGAGGGCAGAATGATCGGTTCTCAGTTGGAGGTGTTGACTATACAGATACTTGTGGTAATGCTTTACACACTCTAATACTGCCAAAAGTTCTCGTCGCGTTACGCAGTAGTTTCTTTCAGGCTTCGAAAGCGTTCGGCTGAAGTAAGAAAGTACACAGCCTATTCTTTGTTTGAAATCTCTACCTGCCAATAACCACTTTGCAATTCCAATGTGGAGAACTATTGTGTTCCAGCTTGTGTGTCCAGGGTGTCGTCAATTCTTGGTAGCTGTTTTTCTTGCTGACGTCAATCAGTTTTCTATAATCGACGCAAAATCTAGTGTTGCCGTCTTTGTTCCTAACTAAAACAACAGGCGTGCTCCAAGGACTTCAAGATGGTTCGATTATACCGTTCCACTCCATTTCGTTGATCAACTCCTTCACTCCACTACGTTTTGCAGGAAAAAACTTTTGGGCGCCTGCTTTATTGGCCTCGCTTCGACAGTATTTATTTGATGCTTTATAATTGCCGTTCTACCATGGCTTTGACATTTTAAGGCGCAGATGGAGGTATGTTTCTTCGGAAACTGTTTGGCCTTATTTCTATCTGGCGGTGCTAATCCTTTTCCCATTTTACCCATTTTCCCATATATTCTGCTAGTAGCTCGTGTTTTTGATGGACTTATTGGCAGGTTCCGGGTTTTTCTCGCAATTGATTACTTCCTCTGCTGAAGTGCATTGACCTATTTCGGAATTTGACTTAACGACTTCATAGCTGGACAAGTTAAACACTCTTACAGGTAAAGGTGATTCTTGTAATGATTGATAATTTGACTGCTTGTTGTTTCTTTGAGGCGAGGCAGTTTCGCTGAGTATGACCCGATTTACCGCAGTTATAACATTTTACTCTGACTTCACTTTGCTTCTTATTAAACGCCTCCAAAACCTTTTTTAATTCGTCGACTATATTTCTTTCATTATAAGAAACAACTTTGACAATTCGCACCTTGCATATTTGCAGTTTTGAAATTATTTTCTCCGTTTCTCATGCCAGTGTGAAGGAGACGGTTTCAGTAAATGATGGTTTAGGTGTGGCACAAACCGCGTGTTTTAGGACGTTGTATGCAATTATTAAATGCCTCTATCTAGATATGGTCCAAAAACGGGTTGTTTTGCCCTGGATAAGTAATCTGAAGCAAACGCTCGATTTCCAACGCAAAATCTTGTAGTGTCTCATTGAGCTTCTGCACTCTACCACGCATTTCCATTCGGAATAATTCATTTTTATGTTCACCACCGTACTTACGTTGTAGCGCCTCCATTATATCATCATAACTATTTCTGTTACACGCTGGCACGCTTTCAAGAACTACTGCTGCTTTTTTTTTTAAGGCTAATATCAACTCTATAACTTTTTCGTCGTCGTTCCACATGTTTCTAAAGGCAACTGCATCAAACTGAAACTTGAACACATTAAATGGTGTGGTGCCATCAAAACTAGGGACCTTTATTTTGCTAGGGGATTCTGGAATAATTCGCATCTGTCCATCTTGGCATTAAAGATTATTCATATTTATTTCTAGATCATGTAGTTTTTTTACCAATACGTTTGGATATTTCATTCTGTAAATTGGACAGCCTTTTATCAACTTTATCAACGACTTTGGCTTGTATATCTAGGCAGCTCTCTAAGTCGGACACCTTTTTATTAATGCCATTCACTCTGCTGTTTATAACTTCCGAAATTTGCTGAAGATTCTCGTCTGTTGCTCTAAAAGTTTCTTGAAATTTCATTTAATTTTTTATTTTCAGCAAAAAGTATAGGTAACTCCAACTAATTCAATTCTCTCTAGAGTTGTTCCACTCATAGCTCTTTAAACTTCATGACTGCTTATTATTGTGCAATCCCACTTCTGACACCAATTGTTACGTTTTTACCTTTTAAAAACTGTGGTTTATTTCATTTTAAATAAACCGGATACTTTTAATTGCAAATAAAAGCAATTAAAGTTGTAACAACTCTTTATTTTATTTAAAATGTACAACAACAGTTTAAATAGTCACTATGTGTTCTAATACACACACACACTTAAATTATACACTTTATACAGCACACTTTAATAATGTACTTACCATCTAGATGCTTCTTGAAAGCTCTATTTCTACAATGATCTTAACGGACAAACTAGTATATTCGAATTCTACAGCTTCCGATGTTAGTGTTAGCAGCTTAAACATTTAGTGTTGCCATTCTTACAAACAACGGTGCTTTTTATTCAATGTTGTGTGTTCCACAGCTATGTTAATAATTTCCACAGATATGTTAACTGCTGTTAACATAAATAGAAAGGTTGAGAAGAATAGAAAGGTTGAGAAGCATTATTTAACTTTAAACCAGCCATTAAAACCGTTATATTCGAATTCAAGTACAATTTCGTAAAAATATAAAAAATTAAAGATGGATAGATACACGTCACTAAAGAAAATTTTTACAAAAAATATGTTAATAAAAATATCTTTATTCTTAAAATACAAGCTTTGACAAATCCACTCCAAAAAAAATTATTTTGATATCTTTTATATAAAAAAAGTTGTATCCACTTAAATAAATATGTTATTCACTTTCAAAGGTATAGAGTTGCCATAGTTTTCAAAATAAAAATGAGAAAAATTAATTTTACATGCCTCTGTATCCTCTCTACACATGCACCAAATTTTATGTAAATCAGTAACCAAGGATCAAAATTTTTTAAATTTAAAATGGATTTACTCTATAGTATTAATAAATACTATAGAGTAATTCCACTAAAATTGAGGATGTAAGGTAGATTTTGGAAGGATGTTATTTGGATATAGTGAGAGTTAGCGATACTTATGCAATAATCTTTTTGGTGATACATCTTCTCAGTATGGAAGTAGTATATTTATGGGAGATTTTAATAGAAATTCAAACTTCAACACTAAATTCCCACCACGCCTCAATTTATGCATCAATTTCACTTCCTGTTGAATATTTAAAAGCAAAAAAAAAAAACAAAACTTAAAAGTTAAAAACTAAAATTTAAAAAACTAAAACTTGAAAGTTCAAAAACTAAAACCTAAAAGTAAAAAAAAGAAAACTAACTCTTAAAATATCTAAAGTTTAAAAGTTAAAATAAAACTGAGAATAAAAAAAACTAATTGAATTTTGTATAACTAATTAAAACTTATAAACTAGAAGTTAAATAAAAGGAAGAAATCTATTAAAATTAAAATTTAAAAATAAAACAAATATATATAAACTAAACAAAAATCTAAAAGTACAAATAAAAACAGAATAAAAAAGTAAAAATTTTAAGGTGGAAATATAAGAAACAATAAAATGAATTATAACCTGAAAAGAAACCAAATAAAAATATTTTTAAACCTGTGAAGAAACAATAAAGAAAACCTGAAAATAAAAAGAAAACAATTTTTAATTAAATCCTAAAAAGAAACAAAAAACTAAACCTAAAAATTAAAATAAACTTGAAAAGAAAATAAAAACGAATATTATACCTGAAAAGAAAATAAAATTTAATTTGGAAAGAAACTTAAAATCTAAAACAAAACCTAATAAAAAAAAGAAGAAAGATTAAAGAATTAGAACAAAAAAATTATACAACATCAGCCATCAACCACCAATGCCACGTCCAAAGAGGGATAGCTCCACTTGAGCCAACAACTTTAGCGCCTCCATCCCAAGAGGCGCCAGGTATTCTGCCTTAGACACGGACCACAAACAAATGATATCTTTATATATCTTTATTTTTTTACGAAATAGGGAAAACATTAGTTTTTTAGCCAGTCCGTTACAAAAGATTACTAGTAAGGTACGCGTTTAAAGGGTTGAGCTCATTCCTAGGATCCGTTAGATAGCGTAATTTGCCCCAATTATTTATCTTACCGAAGAAAAATAGAAAAAAGGAAAAGGAGATATATATTTTAAAATATATTCTTATACTTACCTGAACGAAACCAAATTTAGGACTTAGGACACGTGACGGACGGACGGCAGCTTCCTCGAAAGTTCACCTACAAATATATGAAGTTAATATTGCATTTAAATTTTGAAATTTGTATTGATTTTATTAAATATTTAAATAATTTTGTGATTTTTTTTAATAACTAAATATTTTTCTTTTTTTTAATCTACATTAACTTGAAAATTTTGTTAAAATATGTTATTATGAATTAATTTACCTTTTAAATTTTTCAATAAAGTCCACCTTTTACAATGTTTTGAAGAAAAAAATAAATAAAAAAAATAATAATAATAAATAAATAAAAAAATCACATTATAGATTAAATAGGTCACAATTTCAAGTGGATACTTTTTTCTTTTAGTTTATATATTTTTCTTATAGGAAAAAATCACAATATTGAGTCTCATTGAGACAAAACTTTTTGCCAATGACAAAAATTCATATTGTCGGCAAAATGGTGGAAATACAAGAACTAAAACCACCAAAGATTTTTGAGCCGAAACTCAAAATCTTTGGCGAGAAGGACCCCTTGTATTCCCCGAAAAAAAAAATAAAGTTTTATAAAAAAGATCAAAGTTTAACTTTAAAAAAATTAAATTTAAAATTTTCTAAATTTAAAATAAAAAAAATTTTAAATAAAAAATTTAAAATAGTACTAATTTTTTCTTTTCTTTCCACAGATTTTCAAAAATTCAGGACTATGGACAAATTAAGGAATTCGGTCAGCACCCAAAAGTATTAAAACTAGTGAGTGAAGACCAATATTTTGTTTCATACTAATATTTATTCATAAATTAGTCTAACCTTTTTATAACTTGTTGCACGCACTTATGCAGTCTATAGGGTGTTTAAAATTAAAAAAAAATTACCTTAGAGTCATTCCATTTAAACCCAACACAAAAAATTACAAATTTGAATCTTACCTTTCTGAATTTAATGATATTTGGTACAATCATTGTCCTAGAAAAATTTATCAAGTGGTTATCGAAATAAACTATTTAAAATGTAATATACATATCTAAAAAATGCACAATTTGTACACACGAAATTACAGATATCTTTTAAAGTATTTTTGATACAAGATTCATTGAGGTCTGATATTAAAGGTATCAAAATTACCTTTAACACGACGTATAATAATATTTTTTTATCAACACTAAAATGGTCCACATCTCATGATTTATAGTTGGCGAATTAATATCTCAAAAAATTTAATTTTTAAAATCTTTTTAAAAATATGTATATGTTAATGGTGAAAATGTTTTCTTTACCCTTGGTAGTTGTATGCTGGGACTCGAAATATTTTTTTTAATTATTAAAAAAAATGGCATACTTATGAGACGAAATTTGGCTCAAATATTTGTCTTATATAAGGGTTTTTTCAGTATTGCAAATGGATTGCCAATTATTGGTGCGTAAAAAAGTTATGGGCCAAATGCTTTACCGCACACCTCTCATATAAGGTGAAATTTCAAATGAGAGTGGCACAACGAGTTGCAGATTACCCAAATCAAAATAACCCAAAACAAATACAGAAAAATCACCCAAAAGAAATGAAAAAATAATAAACAGAAATTTTGCAAAAAAAGGTAAAAAAAAATACCCAAATATTTACGAAAAATCACCCTCATCCATATCTCATGAAAATTAATACATTATATGATAAAATTTCTGGAAAATATAGCCATATTCAGAATGAAAATAGTTCTAATTTTGGCATGGGATTCTGGTCTGGATTAAAACGGTTTCTCAGAAGTAGTAAATTTTATGTAAACTTTATGTTAAGAATCGCTGAACTTCTTCATCTAAAATAATTAACTTTTTTTAGAATTTCGAAATAAATGTGCCTTACTAGATTTTAATCTACCCGTGATACGGACAATGATATCCAAACATTAACAAGGTGATACTCTAAAGCCTATTTATTTAACTATTAAAGAATTAACTTAATATAGAGAAACAATGGATTAATAAAAGATACTATTTTTGAAGGGAAACCCTTTCTTGTAAATTAAGCGATACCAATTAATGTTGACATAGTTTTATGTTTTAAACCATTTTAATGTTTTGTTAAAGTTAATTGTTAATATTGTTGTTTTCTTTTTTAATAAAACACTTAAACAACACTGACTGCTTGTTTTAATTTTTAATAAACATTAAAAAAAGAGCAAAACTTAAGGGTATAATTTACTTGAATAATTAGAGTATTTAAAAAGTTTTATTCGATTAATCGTTTAATTTAAAAATACCATTTTCGAGTTATTTGATATATATATATATATATCAAAGAATATACTATAAATAAACAAAAACAAAATGTATGTAACAATTCGTATTTGCCTCCGTCTTCATTAAAGTAAAAAGCTAAAAGTAATAAATCATATTTTAATGGAAACAGGTCGATAATAAAAACAATTAAATGTTTTTGTATCAGTTTAGCTCAAGTAGCAAAATTTTACAGAGTTGCAATAGTTTTTTTTATGTAACTTTAATGTTATAAATGTGTGATGCATGTATGTATGTATTTCGTTTCTCTGATTTATTGCTGTATATTTCTACTTTTGTGTGTTTGAGAGCTGTACCAGGACATATTCAAAGAGGAGATAGTTCATGAACGGATATTTCCTGGTCTTCTTATTCACAGGGTGGTCAGATTTTTTAAAGCCTCTGTCACCAAAAATCAGAAATCGCCAAAAATCACCAAATTTAAATTTGATTTGTTTTTTACAGAAAAAATAAAAAGTTAACAAAAAAGTTATAGTTATATCGACAGAATTCCTGACATTTCTCAATCTAAATTGAAGTTGAATTTATAAATTAAGGCCATTCGCTTTATAAGATAGGCAAATACAGAAAATAGTTGATTGCTATTAAGAATACGTAATAGTATTTTTCCACAAATACCTATTTTATAAAATTATCAAAACTAGACAAATAAATCGCCACCACTTTATAAATCGGAAAATTTAGTATTTTCCGTTAAAAAGTGCCACGTTTGGCGAAAAATCACTACATCTGACAGCCCTGCTCATACACACTTTTTAGGCTATAACCCCAGGTCTACAATTGAGATTAACGTTGATATAATATGTGAGATAACGTCGGCAGAGGAGAATGACAATTTTGTTTATATTATGTTAAATCTTAAATAAGCGGTAAACTTGTTCTTTTTATTTAAGCAATTCGCACTTTTTTAGCACAATTTTTATAAAAATGTTTTTTAACAAGTAAAACAAACACTAAAAAGAAACAATTTTACAAAAAACATTGTATTTTTAGTAATTTCCAAAATACACATGCACAGACACAAACAAACTTTCGTATATGTGTATTTTTTGACAGTTCTTCTTATAAGATGGTTGTGTAGAGAAATGTCATCACAACAGTCTCATAATACATCTTATAATACTAATATTTGAATGTACACGTGAAATAATTCTCTCAGAGTTCGAATTTGACACTCTCTGACACAAAAATGTTACATATTATGTTACGTCTAGACGGGCTGTAAAGCAGAAATTTGTGTTCGTTATATCTAGAACAGCGAAAAGCAGAAATAGGGACATAAAAATTTGAATGTGTTTGTGTATCTTATTTGTATTCGCTCTTTTTTACGAATGTGTTTGTTATATCTAGAACACAAAACAATTTTTTGTCTTGAGTTCTTTGTTTTGCTTAACCATGCGACATGACCCTGCTTTTATGAAAGCTAAAACACAACTAAATGATTTTTGTTCTATATTCATACTCAATTGTTTAGTTTCGTTAACATTCGTGTTGTGTATGTGAAAATGTCGAAATCATTCGGTTCCGGAGTGCTATGGGCGACTTTGCCTGCTATAAAGCATTGATCGGCACCTATAGCCCTCAGGGACAGCGAGCCGTTCGACAATTTCACAAACACTAACCGAATGTCAACAAAGTGTGTAAAAATTAAAAATAATCCAGTAAATGTCAACAAAAAATAAATAAAATAAGAATATCAACACACCAAGCCATTCATATTTTTTTACATCTACTTTTTGTGCGTTGAGAAATATTATCTATCAATCTACAATTGATGCATCATTAGTGAAACTTAACGTGCTTAATTTAAGAGTAAAGTTGTTGAGAGTAAGCTTGTTGATATAGTTGGTTGGCTATATAGTACGAGAATTGTGTCATAAGAAACCTTCAAATTAGATCAAGCTTTTATATTACAATAGAAATAAGTAGGGATTAGTTAGAGATCCTTAATGTGCAGGATTTCTTGGTAGAGTAGTACGTTTTCATTCTTTATGGAATAATCAACTAGAGCCTATGAGACCAACGGTACAAGAGGTGTTATAACCTGTCTATTGGCAGTCAACGTTATTTACATTTTGATATGATAAGTTGGAAGATAGTGGCTTATGCGAATGACGTCTTAAAATTAGCATCAAGGATGAGCTATAGAAAACTTATTGGCCAGGGGTATTATTATGTAGTTCGGTTTGAAAGGAAAATGATTCTAAAAGAAACTGTTTCGAAATTGTATTTAAAATACATGTACTTCCAAAAGCTTTTACTTTTGGATCGAATTACACAAAAACCTCAATATCTCAGACGTGATTCATTTGGTATGAAGATCATGAAGAGGGTTATGAGGATCACACCTTGCTGAGTACTATTAGTGAGTTCTATTCAGGTGAAAACAAATAGGCATAAATAGACGTGAAGTCAGTATATTTACATGGACATACCTTAATTCATTCCGGTTTTACGGATTAAAAGTTAATGGAAATTTATTTTTGCTAGAACTAGCTCGATATCTGGTTGGGATCCAACTAGGGTATAAATTGTTCGAGGTTTTATATTAATCAACAAATAATTCGACAAACAATTGTTCGGAGTTTAATCTTTATCGGTTAGTAACAAATTAATGTTAAATTATTCGACTAACCGAATTGCATAGATTTGTACGAATATAAAAAATAATGCAAATGTAAAATTAAAGATTAATATGTTGTAATCTAATCCTCAAAATATTTCGGTTCAATTATTTCGTTTTCGTGAGGTGGACAATTTTTAAAATACCTCAAAAAATATGGTTCTATAAACAGTATACACAATCTTTTATTTTTTGTCAAAAAAAAAAAAAAAAAAAAAAAAAAAATTAAAATATGTAATATAGACACATGTCGACTAATGTGTAATCAGCAAAAATTTTTTAAAACTTTCAATCTTGTGAAATGAAGACTAGTAAAATTTCTACGATTTTTTTTAAATACTATTTTATTAAAATTTGAATATTTAGTAACAAAAGTGATTAATAGGTTAAGTTAATTTTTATGGCAAATAAATGGTTATTTAAGAAAATAAATGTCACAAGGAGAAAAAAACATGAATTTGGGTAAAATAGGGACTAAACTTCAAAGACTTTCTTTTATTCGATTATTACCGCGGTTTTTTTTTTTAATTCATTGATATTTAAGTATAGTAAATACTTCCGTACAACTTATTTGCAAAAATTGTTGATTTAACCTTTTGGAAACCAAATTTATAAACTTAACCTTTTTACTTTTAAAGGGTTAATTATCTGTAAGTTTCAATAGCATCAGAATAGATCTTTCCAATAAAATCCAATATATGATGAAAAAAAAATGTCCGAAATATATACAACAGTTTAAATATGAAAATATGACAAAAAATATTAATAAAATCTTGATATCGCGAATGAAAAGAGATCTAAGTATTATTTAAATTTATATTCCAGGTGTTAATAAGTCGCTATAATATTTTCAAGTTAATTTTTTATAACGAAGATTTTTATAATATATATATATTGATTGAAATAAATCTACATTTTTAGAGATGTTTTTAAAATGGTCCAACTCACGTAAATGAAAACATTCAGATGTAATACTTTGAGAATCATACAAGAATATTCTAATTTTCATTTCTAGAGGGGTCATTTGCAACTTTTTTTCGTAAGGCACTTTAATGTATATTTTCTCAGGTAAAATGCAAGAAACCTTAGCTAACATTCAAAAAATTATGGAATCTAATTAAATATTTTTAACGTTCAAAATGTAACTTAAAGTGATTTACTACTATAAATACATACGTTTTCTAAATATCATAATAAGCCCACTTTACATTTAATAATAGAAATCTAGTTCAAAATAATCATAAAGAGCATTATTTTACTAAGTTTCTACACTTATGTAAAGAATTAGATTAACATTTAGACGTATTTTTCTACTTCCAAAAATAAAACAAGTTAGAATGTTACATTCGACTTGGCCGAATATCTTATACCCGCCATCTACAACTTTTTGTTCCTAAGGGCGGAGGATGCATGCACGTTTTTATATAAGAGATATAGGCGGAAAAGTATGAACTGAAGTTACGGCGGGCACCGTGTTTATCCACCTAGATGGCGAACAAAATTTGTTATATATATATATATATATATATATATATATATATATATATTTATATATATATATATATATATTTGGGTGAACGTAGTACAGGACCAATATAAAAATGGGCAGGTCCGTTCAGTTTACCGCCCACCTGAAATTTAAAAAAGTTGCAGATAGTGGGTATATAGATTCTGCCAAGCTGATTGTAACATTCTCACTTGTTTTATGTCAAATTATTCTAATACTACACCTATACACCTTCTAAATATCTAAAAAATGTAATTGAAATTATTTTGTCTTCGAACACATTTTATAAATATTGTAAATTATTCTGAAAAATCTGTATTTCGATTCAAATTTTTCGGATTATTCGATATCCGAAAATTAAAGATTTTAAATTATTCGAACAGTTAATCGACCAAAATTAATATGATAATCGGTTGACTTAACCAATAAGACCATTAAGCATGTGCATTTTTTACGTTCGGGTTAATAATAGACGGGAGCCGGTGTCATATAATTCTAGCTTAACTTAATATTAGTTATCATTTTGATAACTAATATTTATTTTGTATGGGGGTTAATCCTTCCTCTGGGCCTACCCGCATTATTCTCATCTCAACTGCGAAATGTAAAACAATTATTCCTATAAAATCTTAAGACTTTTGCTTTATATTTTTATAAATATAAATTGTCACATATCACCTGCTTCCATCGAAAAATAAAGCAGGGGATATGTGTGTATGTGTATGTGTGTATGTGTATATGTGTGTATGTGTGTTTTTTTTTCTGTTAGGCAGGTGGGAATCTTCCATATGATACCCGATGCCACTTAAGGCTCAACAGGTTATGTCGGATTCCTACCGACTAAAACCACCTCCTTCGTCATTCAGCAACCCTGCGGAACTGTCTACAAAGATATTGCATCGCAAGGCAGGAGGCCTTATCTAGGCTACTTCTGGTGTCTGGGATTTCCTCAGATTCTCTTCCGTTCTAAGTTTATCATGAATACTTTTAATCATTGAGGATATTACATCCCAATTTTCTCTCTTATTAAGGATGATGTAAACCATTTATTTGCGGAATAAGTTAGCATCCAAGGACTTCTTCTGTTTTCTGTCCATCGTGGCGAAAGCGTGCGCAGTTGAACACGACGTGTTCTGGGTCTTCCTCTTGGTTTGGACAATTAGGGCAATATGGGGAGTTATCTAACCCGAATCTGTACAGGTAACTTCGGTATCCTCCGTGGCCTGAGAGTGGTAATTACCTGCTCTATGTCGTCTGTTTAGCCATACCTCTATTCTCGGGATTAGTTTAAAGATTCACCTTCCTTTGCGGCTGTCTTCCCATCTACTCTGCCATTGTCTTATAGAAGCTTCTCTTTCAATTTTACGTACACGAGTGTCTAGTTGATTTGGGTCTCTTCTGATTTCATCCAAGCGTTTGGCTTTGTCAGCCAAGATATCTATAGGAATCATTCCCGCTATGACATGGGCCGCTTCGTCGGATGTTGATCGAAAAGAGCAGCATACTGGTAGGACCGGTAACCTGTATACAGATTTTAGCTTCCTCTCTGCTGTCTTTACTTTCAGAGCTACTGACCATATGGGAGCAGCGTAAAGTATAACTGAGCTGACCACCGTCGATATTATCTTCCTTTTGGAATGCCTTGGTCCACCTACATTCGGCATCATTCTTTCAAGAGCGGCTCTAATATTTACTGCCTTGTTAGCAGTATATTCCATATGTGTCCTAAAGTTAAGTCTGGTATCTATGAGAACTGCCAAATATTTGAGATAGGATTTTGATGTCACCTGGTGTTCTCCAACCGTTATTCTCATGGTCTCTTTTTTACGCCTGCTTGTAACTAATACAATCTCCGTTTTATGTTTGGCAAGTTCCAACCCCACACTTTTCATCCAGTTTCTAATAGTCCATACTACTTCATTCGAGATTAGCTCCACTTCGTCCATATAACTTGCTGAAACCGTAACTGCTATGTCATCTGCAAAACCTATAATGTTCGCCTCTTCTGGAATGTTAACATTGTTGTACATTATATTCCACAATAGTGGACCAAGCACAGAGCCTTGTGGAACTCCTGCAGTGACATTGTATGTTACGACACCTTCGTCGGTTTGGTAACAGAGCTTTCTGTCTGTGAAATAGCTTACTATTAATCTTGTTAAATATGCCGGTATGCCGATTCCGTTTAGCTTTTGAATTATTATTCCCCAGTTCGCAGAGTTAAACGCATTCTTTACATCAAGCGTTATGATAGCACAGTACTTCCTACTTGCTCCCTTGCCTTTTATCGCCATTCGTGCATCGATGATCGATCTAGCTTTTCGAAACTCAAATTGGTGATTCGACAGACCATTTCTTTCCTCTACAATGGGTAGCAATCGATTGTGTATGATTTTCTCCAGAATTTTCCCTTTTGTGTCGAGTAGACATATAGGTCTATAGGCAGAGGGATCGCCTTGTGGTTTATTGGGCTTCGGAATTAGCACCAAATTTTGTTTTTTCCAACAGTTTGGAAATACTCCTTCCTTTAGACATTCATTAAATACGAACGGTTTCGTTGCTGTTCTAACTGCCAACTTAAGCGCATTGTTTGGAATTCCATCAGGTCCTGAAGCTTTGTTGTCTCCGATTTTCTCTGTTATCTGAAGCAGCTCCTCTTCTGTCACCAACGGTATGGATTCTATTGGGTTCATTCTTGTCGCCGTACTTATATTGCGTTTATGTTCCGGGAACAGAGTTTTAAATATCTTCCCTAGTAAAATGGGACAAATTGGCTGTGGGGACTTTTTTCCTTTAAGGCGCGAGGTTACCACCCAGTACGCCTTTCCCCAAGGATCATTATTTGCTTCTAAGCATATATTTTTGAAGCTATTTTTTTTGCTTCTT